>LNAR01002053.1:0-51447 GCA_001630585.1 Pseudogymnoascus sp. BL549 | reverse complement strand
GGGTTCGGCGATGGAGAAGGCCATTTTGAGGGCTGGTTGTTTTGGAGGTTGTTGGTGTGTTTTGTATGTGAGGATTGTGAGGATTTGGGAGGTTATTTCGCAGTCATCAGTGTTCGTGGCTGCAGTAGGTGCTCAATTGCGGGAATTGTGAGGTTATTCGCCGTTAATCGTGAGTGTGAGAGTATGAGTATCATAAATGAGTTTAAATGACTAGTATCGTATGCGTGTCGTACAGTCAATTCCCGTGTCGCTATAACCCCATAATTGCTCTTGATGTTTTCCCCTCAATCTTTTCCTGGGGCAGACAGTCATATATCCTCCCTCACTTCCTTCCTTATTCCACTCATCCGCCCCATCATCACGTCAACTGGCGTCACGCACCTCAAAAATCTCTTCCCCGCCCCACGCCCCCTGCTCTTCCTTGCACCGTACCCCTCCCCCTCCTTGGCACCTCCCTCCTTCCCGCCACTAACGCCATCACGCGCAGCCTGCCCTGCACCGAATTTCGTAATAAGCGAGTTTTGGCGACTGGTCTAGTCCCACCCAAGCTCGCCAAGCCTATCGATCTGGGTGCGTGATGGGTTCGGATGGGTCTGGATTCTCAAGTTGGTCCGTGCGGCCAAGGAGGGGTGTGGGTTTCTGTTACGTGACGGCGAAGGACTTGACTGGCTCAAGGGTGGTGATGGTCACTGGGGCGTGAAAAAGGGAGAAAAGAGGCAAATAGAGCTGCACCAAGGCCTATTTTGAGGGATTCAGGGCGTACGTTGGCTCAGGGAAAGTTCACGTGCTGCGTGATCTGCGCCTTGTAAATCGCGCGTTTCAAAAGCACGTGCATGGAGATTTTCATTGCTAACGTGAGGTCGCCTCACGTGTTGAACATTCACGTGCTATAGAGTCACGTGTTAGTAAAGAATCTATGTATTATTAGAGTGCTGGTGCTTCAGACACCTTGAAGCGCGAAGCGCACGGGGCGGAACATATAGAACTCATTCGAGTAAGGCTCTTCTGATTAACTGGGTATCATGTACATTCCTCACTGCACTACATTTCGCTGCCTGCCTTTCTCCTCGCAAAATACGGCAGCAAGCCCGCTCTACTTACGCCCCTACACGCCGTTTAATATACTACAAGTAACCCCATTTTCCCGCCCCTCTTCTATCGCGGCGGTCGTGATGATGCCGCACAGTAGCCACGCTTTCTAGTGGGTCGGGTGATATGGCGGGATATCGCAAGAACACAGATTATTCGCATTTCAGCCGCTCGCGCCGCCCTTCTCTCGCTCTCCCGTACATCTAGGAACTGGGGGGATTGTCGGCCGCCCATCCATTCATTTACGCAAACTTGGTGTGGATAATGTCCGGATTCTCATGCCAGTCGTTAATGCTCACCCACATCTATCATATGTTAGCCATCCCCTCTCAATCTCCAAACCGAAAGCAAGAATAACATACCTTCCTGAATGTGCTCAGTCCTGCCAGAATACTACCCCCGATCCACGTCGAGTACTTCCTCTCCGGAGGCGCAAAGATCTTGATTCGCATATCCTTTACGGCGAGGCGCTGCACCTCGTATAGTAGGCGGTCACCGAACCCCTTGGTCATCGTGGTGCCACCAGAGAGCACAATGTTGCCGAACAGCGACTTGCGCAGGTCGAGATCGGTGCGGTTTATGGAGTCGACAACAATCTGGTGCACGCCAGGGTACTCAAGCCCGATAATCTCGGGGTTGAAAAGGATCTCAGGGGCGCGGAAACGTTCGGCTCCGACCTATGTTGTGTTAGCTGGGCAAACGACGTATAGTGAAATTGGGCGCACCTTTAACTTATTACCATCGGGCAGCACGTAGTCGACCATCATATTGTCTGTAGTCTTCCTCACACCCCATCCCCTCTCCTCATCCTTGGGGTCCAGCGAGACATAACTCAGCTTCTCCTTGATCAAACGGACAACCTCCTTCTCGGCACTGGTGTGGAATACGTGACCCCCTTTCCGCAACAGCATCTGCATATGTTCCGTGACATCGCGCCCTGCAACATCAATGCGCCTAATCGCGCTTGGCATCGCGAACCCCTCGTACACGGGCACAGCGTGCGAGACACCGTCACCGGAGTCGAGAACGATACCCGTCGTGCGCCCAGACGCATACAGCGAGAGCACCGCCTGGATCGAGGTGTGTAGTGCGGGAACATTGAAGGTCTCAAAGAGAATCTGGGCGGCTGTATCGCGGTTACTCCTTGGGTTGAGCGGCGGTTCCGTCAGGAGTACTGGATGCTAGAATTATCTGTCAGCGGCATGCACCCACTTCCCCAGCACAAGCTACCCACATCTTCACTGAGTGTCTTCAGGCCGTCTCCGTAAACCCATTCCCAGATCTTCACCATATCATCCCAGTCTGTGACGATGCCGTGCTCGAGCGGATACCGGATCTTCAGCAGCCCGCGCAGCTCCTGTGCCCGCGTCCCTATAAACACATCCCCCTCCAGCGCACCCGCTAGCACGCGCAGGTGCTTCGGCCTCCCGACAAAGGACGGAAAGAAACATTTCGGGAGATCCTCGCCGGCGAAACCCGCGCGGATGGTGCCTGAACCGTTGTCAAGCACAATCGGCGCGTTGTGAAGGGTGGTGTCCCCCATCTTGTGCGGATGGCTACCTGGCCCGAGGTGTGTGGTGGGAGGTCGGAGGCGCGGCGGGTGTGTGTTCGAAAGGCAGCTACAGCTGCAGGTACGTGTGAGGCGCCGGGGGTAGTCGTGAAGAGTGGGAGTTGGGTGGTTCTTCGAATTTTTTGTTTGATCGGGGTCCGTTGGTCTTCTTCCCCAGGGTCTGGAAACGCGACGTTGGGGACGCGGTGCCAAGAGCGGGACAGGGGTAGCTAGCTTCCCCTTTTCCACCGTTTAACGACTTGACAGGTGTATGTATAGTCAGGGCAGCATATACGACTCTCAATATTTTCTGTATAATTAACTGGCAGTATGAATAGAAATTGCAGCAATGTAAAGGGCCGGAATAGTTGAAAGCCACGGCAGCCATCACGTGAAATACCCCTGTCAAAGCTTAATTGGTGTTTGCTCCGTTTGCACTGATTGTCCTTCCCGAGGAAATGATGACGGGGAAGCTCAGAACGTCACAGCACAAATCTAACAAAATGTTCGCCTCACCGTTGAAAGTAGCAGCTAGAAGCTATGCATCGAAGCCGTTTAGGCGGATGATTGCGACCCTGCCCAACAACTCCCACATAGTATGCTTCCCCGTCGATAGATGAAACCCCCAAGCTAATCCATACCAGTATACCTTTCCCAAGAGCGCCACATCCCACTACCTTACTCTTCTCCCTTCAGACCCCCCGACTCCTGAGTTAGCAATTGGCACATCTGCTGCCATACCTCCAACGCCCGACTCCTTCACCGAAAATCCGCGCTTTCAGACCATTCTCCAAGAAGTCCTCAAAGAGCATGCACACAAAGACGAGGGCGTACTCTCCCAGGCCCAGGCTTTCGCCGTAAACGCCACCTCTCAATTCAACAGCGGAGGCACTATATTCCGTGGCCAGGCTAAACATAAAAGGGGTGATGCAGCACAAGGAGTAAGAGGGGATGGAGCGGGAGGCGCAAGTGGGCAAGGCGGCGCTGGTGGTGCGGGGAGAGGCGGATGGGTGCACCTGAGTGACTCGAGGAATCCGCCGGATTACGGACGCATTGCGTGGCCCGAGGACATTTTTGGAAGTCTAGAGGTGGATGGGCGGGGTGCTATGTTGGATGGGGGGAATTACCAGCCGAGCGGGACTTATCGCGTAGTGACGAGGGAGGGGATGTGAGTTCGATTCTGTCCGTGCTTGTGGAAGCTTGCTAACAATTGTAGATTGGGACTGAGCGACTTTCTCAGAGAGAAAGTTGTACAAAGACTGAGGAAAGAAGAAGAGAAGATCCGGGGATGATGCTGTGCATACTTAGCGGGGAGCAATTTCTTGTACAATACTGTATAATCCGGCCACGATAGGGAGTAATGTGACATACAATTCCCATGTCTGAAGCGTGTGCTGCGTAGCGAAGGGAGACGCGCCGGTCTCGGAGTCCATCCAAATCGGTGGGACAATGCCGAGCTACCTATAAAGTTTAATATTTAAACTCCGTCATAGAAGAGCCTCAAAAACCTCCTCTTCTCCAATGTCAACATCAATCAATATAGACTCCCATTATAAAATCCCAAGTAAGCCGTAATTTTTCGTAGTTAGATGACGTCTGTGTTTACCATACCCTTGTACAACCTCGCTTCGCTCGGAGGCGCTAGTGAATCGTTGGTGGGGTGCTATCACCACTGTGGTAACTGTCAACCTCACCTCGAGCCCTCACCGAGGTCCCAACACGAACAAACCACGAATTCCATTCCTGTAGATCGCGACGTGCGACAAACTGCGGCGATGCAGCCCTCCCAAGGCTACGATGACGAGGAGCTCTCCATCTCGCTCGCTCCTTCGAACAACCGCCGCACACAGAACAAGCCCCCAGATGCCAGCTCCGGACGATCCAACCCGCGGGAGGAGGTTCGACGCCCTACCGTCCCTGCACACAAAGCTGAGCAGCGCATAGGTGCATATGATATCAAGGGGACGCTGGGCGAGGGTTCGTTCGGCAAGGTCAAGCTTGCCGTGCACCGTGTTACTCAGCAGCAGGTTGCGCTTAAGATCATTGCTAGGAAGAAACTGATTAGTCGTGATATGGCGGGGCGAGTGGAACGCGAGATTGAGTACCTACAGCTTCTGAGGCATCCGCACATTATCAAACTGTAAGTTTCCTTATCGCTAGTCGTCTGTGGTTCCTAACATACCCCGCTAGGTACACCGTCATCAAGACACAAACCGAGATTATCATGGTCCTCGAGTTCGCAGGCGGCGAGCTATTCAATTACATTGTTCAGCATGGCAAGATGACGGAGACCAAGGCTAGACGATTTTTCCAGCAGATTATCTGCGCTGTCGAGTATTGCCACAGACACAAGATTGTCCATCGGGACCTGAAGCCCGAGAACTTGCTGCTGGACAACGATCTCAATGTCAAGATTGCAGATTTCGGACTCAGCAACATTATGACAGATGGCAATTTCTTGAAGACTAGCTGCGGGAGTCCCAACTACGCAGCCCCGGAGGTGATCAACGGCAAGCTGTATGCTGGACCGGAAGTAGACGTGTGGAGTTGTGGAGTCATTCTTTATGTTCTCCTTGTTGGAAGATTGCCCTTTGACGATGACAACATTCCGGCTTTGTTCGCTAAGATTGCGAAGGGTCACTATGTGGTCCCAAATTATATGACTCCAGGCGCAGCCTCGCTTATCAAAAAGATGCTGGCAGTGAACCCGGTACACCGAGTGACAATCGAAGAGATCCGCCAGGACCCATGGTTCTTGTTAGATCTGCCAACATACCTGATGCCTCCAGTAGAGGAGTTCATGGATACTGGCGTGGATTCCGGAAAGGCCATAAACCCTCAGGGTATCGCCCCAGGAGCCAGCCGCGCGGTACAAGAGAAACTCCACGATGCGGTAACAGAGAAACTCGGAAAGAAAATGGGTTACGGAAAGCAAGATGTTCAGGAGGCACTTGAAGCTGATGAACCGTCGGCAATCAAGGACGCGTATTTGATTGTGCGAGAAAACACAATTGCACAAGCAAATCGTGAGCCTCTCCCATCTGAACCTCATGCCCCTAATTCCATTCTTCATGCTAACTATTATGTCCTATCAGCAAATATAAACGCCCTTCTAGGCTCCTCTCCACCGGCATGGGATGAACCGCTATCGTCGCTGCGTGACAAATCTATTGCGACTGTTGCGCAGAATGCTGTTGGCCCTACAGACGCGGATGAGGCATCCTTGCGTTCCAGCCTGAATAACCTTGCGATCCAATCGCCAGCCGAACAAGAATCTTCGAGATCCGGCTCCATTAATACAGTTTTGAGTGGGGATAGACCTGCCAGGCCATTCATCAGCAAGATCGGAATCCTGCCAAGTAGCTTGCCAGCATACCATCGCGCTTATATGGAGGCACGTAAGGCTGGCAAGGATGTGCCATCATCTTCGCCAAAGGCAGATGTCGAGCACGTCGAAACAAACCGCGCCAAATCGAGTGAAGAGCAGGCCGAGACTGCCAGGCGCCTCAATCCGCATTCACGCAACCAGTTGAAGCTCGAGGAAGGAAACAACAAGCCTGCTGCAATGACCCCAGTGCCTCAGAAGAAATCGAAGCCAACAAAATGGCAATTCGGTATTAGATCTCGTAACCAACCTCTGGAGGCCATTGGCTGTATTTACAGGGCACTGAAGAAGCTTGGTGCAGAATGGGTTGTAGACGAGAATTATCGCTCAGTCGCCCAGAAAAAGAACGGCAGCGAAAGGTATGTATTCTCCCATGATATTCGGGCAACGACTGACCCCTACAGGCAACGAAATCACAGCTTCGGCTCCAACGATAGCGACTCTGATGACGGCGGTTCCCTGCATCGCTTCACCTCCGAAGATAACCTGGCGAAGGACTTCCCCTATCCCCCTGGCACGCAGTACAAACTCCCCGCCGACCCATGGGTGCTTCGTGTGCGCTGGCGTAAGGGTGGCATGTACGCTCCCGGCACGGTCCCGCCCGGATCGACTCACTCGTCCCAAATCGATCTGCGCCGTCAATCGCTCGCGTCTATGAGCAGCGTTTCAGGCTCTGGACCTTTGAACGACCCAGAGGAAGGTGTTATCATGCACCTCGATATCCAGCTATACGAGATGGAGCAAGGTGTCTATTTGGTTGATTTCAAGTGTGCTGGTTATGAGACTGCGGCGGGCGTGATGCTCGAGGAGAAGGACGTCACGTCGCCGTTTCCGTTTCTAGACCTGTCGTCTACGCTGATTATTGCTCTTGCAGAGGCAGATTGAGGACCTCGCGTCTAACTGATCACTACTATTGCGAAGGAGGACTATGGGGGTGCATGCATATGTACGGTACAGGAGCTGGGTTTGGCGTTCGGCGATTGGGGTGGTTCTATGGTGGCGAATTTGCGTGGTTATCATGGTTGGCGTCGGATTGCAGGTTACAATACCCTGGCGATCGTAGAAGACGATCACCACACTCAACTATTGTTTGATTGCTTTATGATTGCACGATAGCTATAGTCAAAATCAAAGATTTGATTATTATGAATACATGAGTAATATACAAGGGTATTAGTAGTAGTCTTGTCACCTCCGTGTTGCCTGTCCAGGGGTCCAAGCCTCTGGCTGCCAATCCTCGCTGGGGCCGCCGCGCGCCTTCTTCCATGGATCTTCTTTTGGTGGCTGTGGGGTTGCTGGCTGCCTTCTCGCCGTTTTCTCTGCCCTTGAACCTGCTCCGGGGTTAGTGTACACCTTTGGCCCTGGCGCTCCATTGACCCTCATTCGCTCAGACTCCCGCTCCAAGATGTCCTGTGCACTCCCGCCTGTACTCGTTGTTGTCTCTGTCGCCCTTGTGTCTTGTTTCCCTTGCGAAGCAGCGCCGCCTTCCCTCGTAGGCTCTCCCCCATCAATCCCCGCCGTCCCTGCGGTCTCGGGCTTTCCTGTAGCAGTCGCATCACCCATTCCCAACCCCGGCGCCATCTGCCTCATGCTCGGCCCCCCCGTCAGCCTCCCCTTAGCCTCCCACCTCTCATCCGCCTGCGCGGCCAGAACCTTAACCCGCCTCTGCCTAAGGACATCTAGTTCCTGCTCCGCTAGTGTCGGCGCCTCTTTGCGCGTATGCCGCAGCCACTGATGCCATGCGGGCGTGATGTGTGAGGAGACGTCCGAGTATTGTACGGAGGATGGGTAGTCGACAATTCGGCGCATGCGACCTGGGGATAGCGTGTCGCGGAACTCCCAGTACGTGTTTCCTTGGAGGTCAAGGCCTGCGAGAGTTAGCTTTGAGTTCGAGTTGGGGAAGAGGGTGGGGGCGGGGGACCTACCGACAAGGAAACGTTTGCGCCAGGGGAGGCGTATTGATTTCCATTTTAACCAGGCTTTACGGAAGGGCGTTGGGGCAGACATGTTTGGTTTAGTGATTGAGAGCTCGTTGCTGGGGATTTTATTTTGGAGGGTGAGATATCAGGGTGTTCAGCCACATCCGGCGGGCAGGTGTGGCGCAGGCCGACAGACGTCACATTCCGCGCACGCTGTTTGTTGGTGGGTGGCCCTGTCCTTGTTGATGGCTAATGTAAATAAGAGATGCGCCAGGAGTTGTAGTTTCTTTGTCAATATTATTACCTGCTATACTTCACAGGCACGACTGTCATTTCGGAATCTAGAAACTGCTCTCGATCTGCTCCCAGAGAACCACCGTAAGCGCAGAGGCGCAAGTCGGCAACAACAAGACGGATTCGGGTTCATTTGAAAGAGAACAACACATTATCACAACACATACCGCCAACCCTCTAAACAATCATGGCGTCGGTGTCGTCGCTAGATAAAGATCTGCGCAAAATGCGACTGGATAAATATACTCCCCAGGCAGCAAATGAAGTGCGGGGTTGGATAGAAGGCACCCTCGGCGAACGACTCGCCGGCGGCGACCTGCTTGATGCACTCAAAGATGGCGTCGCGCTATGCAAGTATGCAACCCTATCTCTTATACACCATTTCTTCATCGTTAACAATTGGTTATAGGCTTATCAACCTCGCTGTCCCATCACCCGGCATCAAATTCAAGGCCTCGGCCATGCCATTCGTCCAGATGGAGAACATCTCACTCTTCCTCAAAGCCTGCCAAATGCCGCCTCTAAACCTGCAACCGCATGACGTCTTCCTAACTGTCGATTTATACGAGCAGAAAGATCCGACACAGGTCCTGCAATGCATTGGCGCATTCAGCAGGGTTGCGAACCAGGTGCAGCCATCGAGGTTCCCCACTGCTATTGGGCCTAAGTCGAGAGCGGGAGTCATGAGCCCCCAAGGCACAGGAACTCCGACAGTTGGAGGAGGAAGCTTTGGAAATAGGGCGAGAGGCGCGAGTACCGCAAGCAACACGTCGTCAGCTTATAACCAAACCGGGCGTAGTGGTGCCATGACACCAACACGAACAGGCGAGGTAAACTCTGGGCGGTGGAGTCCAACAAAGACTGATAAGTTGCCCACTTCTCCAAATGGCGGCACCAGTAGTTGGAGCAAGAAGACAGATGAAGGTGTTACGGCGCCAGCTTGGAATATTGCACAGTATGGATATATGGGCGGCGCGAGCCAAGGGAATATGGGCATTGCATTCGGAGGTCGGAGGCAAATTACAAGCGCTGGACCTCACGTTCCGAATATGGCAGAGAAAGAGAAGAAGAGAAAGGAGCAAGAGGCTGAAGAGGAGCGACTGAGGGTCCAGGCAGAGGAGGCGGAACATCATAGGCGAATCGAGCGCGAAGCTGAGGAGGAGCGTGCCAGGATTGAAGAAGAGGAGCGATGGGCTGCGGAAGAGAGGAAGCTTAAGGAAAAGGCGGCCGAGGAGAAGAAGAGATGGGAGGAGGAGGAGAGGCGCTGGAAGCAGGAGGAAGAGCGACGCGAGCAAGAGGAACGAGAGGCTGAAGAGCGCTTGGAGAAAGAAACGCGACGATCACGGGCAACTTCTGACGCACGATTGCAAGGGCAGTTCCTAAGTCAGTATCAGGCAGAACGTGGCCTCGCCCGCAGAGACCGGAGTAAGAGCCCTGGGCCCTCTGGTAGAGTCCAAGAGCTCGAGCGTGAACTTGAACTTGCACGAGACCGTGAGCGACAATATGAGCGCGAGCGCCAGGAGAGGGTTAAACTTCGCGATCGTGACACTGCCGAAGCCCATGATTCCACGTCTCGCCAGAAGCAGAGGGAGCCGTCAAGGTCGCGCAACCGATCCCAAAGCCGACCGCGAGCCCCGTCTCATAAGACTAGCGAAGATTCATGGGCTGCTGATGAGCGTGATTACCTCCGCAAAGAGTGGTCAAAGCAAAACCATGACGATACTCCCCCGCCGAAACCTCCGCGCGGCAATCAGTACACTGAAGAGGCACCACCGCCACAGCCTCCACGGGGATTCCAACATACAGAGGAAGCTGTTCCCGCAAAGCCACCACGTCCGCTGCCCGAGCCAACTGCGCCTATTCGAGTGTTGAAGAACAACACCGGTCCATCTTCGCGCCCGCTACCTGATCCTGCAGTCTACCAATCCCCGCCTCAAGCGGCGACGACACCTCAGAGCCGCACAGATCGATACCTTTCTTCCAACCCTGCCCCACAAGTCGCGCAGCCTCAAACAACCTACGCGTCCGAGTTAGGCGCCTTTGACTCCACGGCGGAGCGGGATGCGGAAGACCGCCGACGAGCAGCATCCCAGACGAAGACCAAAGCAGGTGGCTGGGCCTCAAAGTCGCTGCTAGAGAGGGAGATGGAGATGGAGAGAGAGCGGCAGAAGGAGTGGGAGGAGGGGCAGAAGGCAACTGCGCAGGCTGCAAAAATGGGGGGGCAGACAGATGGAGTAGATGGAATTGGAGGGGGAATTGGAGGCCGATGGGATGTGAACCAGTGGACTGGGTATACAGGCGGCGATGGACAGAATAGGGGTAATCAGGGGATTGGAGCCGGGAGGAGGCAAATTGTGGGGCCGAGACCACCACCGCCAGGACGCTGAATAGGGAAAAGTATGGTGTAGAACTTGGCAGGAGTAAATAGAGGTTTTTAGTTGTTCACACATTTTGGACGATAGCTGGGTGATGTGAGAATACCATCACGTGTTATATTCGCCGATTAACTGCCGATCACGAATACACACGCATTGAGTGACGAAGACACATCCTTCCGCACGACATGGAGACGAAGCAAACTCCCAAATTGCAAATAACAAACAATCTCTAGTTGAGTGAGGATGTTGATCGAGCTTATTCCCTTCAATTCCGAGGGCATTTTATAATCGCAAGTCATCTTGAATGTGGCGTAAGGCGTATCGCTACTGTGCAACGCAAGATCTTCGGCGCTTCTGGCTTCTGGCTTCTGGCTTCTGTTCACATATATATCATTATACGAAGTCATGGACCCAGGGTCTCTGATTGGAATTGCTCTGGGCGTTGCTGGTCTCGCCGGGCAAGTATTTGCAGGATGCATAACGAGTAGGCAGCCGTCAAATTCTTATCAGTAACCACAACTAAGAATGTTCAGCAATACAATTTATTATTACGGCTAGAGATATACATAAAGATCAACAATATTTGGTTCTAAGACTACGGCTCGAGCAGGAGAGATTGTTGTCTTGGAGTGAAGCCTCTGGGCTGCTGGATTATGATCCTGAGGGCAACTCAAAGGGTTTGAAGTCCAACGTTTTCGGACTTCACAGATCGACTGTGCTCGATCTGTTGGTTCAAATAAAGGTCCTCTTTGAAGAATTTGAGAAAAGACAAATACGCCACAAGAAGCTACGGGCGGAATATGAAAATGATGAGAACAGGTGGACTCCAAACGAAGGCCGAAAACTAGGCTCAGCACAGGAGGTAGTAGCGGATACCCATAAAACTTCTGTCCCTCTCTCTTCTAAAAAGAAGAAATACATCATGGACGCACTAGAAACGTGGAAGAATACATCCAAGTCTGGAATGAAACGGCTTCGTTGGGCAACTTTTGATAAGTCTGACTTCGAGGTTTTGTTACAACAGTTCTCTATCTTAAATGACAATATGACGGGTCTTCTCGATACGAGTTTACAAAAAGAGATATGGAACACAACGCAGGATACGAATAGAGCAGTGTTGCAACTACACCACGAACTTGCCGATCTACAACAAATTGTCAAGGCCACCTTTGCTATTACAACACTTTCTCTTCAAGGTCAGGTGGCGTCAGAACCACCGCCATATCAAACCACTCACAGTGAAAAGAGCAATGCTAGTGGGCTCGAAACTCTCGCACAGTTAGCTAGGTTCAAGGCATTCAACGAGTCGATTGACGCCGACGCACCACCTGACTACAATACCGCTAGCATCCTTAAACTCGGCGACCCGAGTGCCGAAAAGGTGGCAATGAAAATTCGAAGGTCTGCTATCACGTTTGACTCTGATGTTTCTGATCAGGTATCACGCTGTGAAGCCACCTATCTAATTGGTGGTATTAACAAACGCGTCTGGATCGAATGGAAAGAATACGAATGGGCTCCCTCAAGCACACCAGGTCCATCTCCGTTAATTATCGATCGCGCACAGAAGCTCGCTGCACTCCTACATCATCAGCCAAAGCCGG
The DNA here is from genome assembly GCA_001630585.1 of Pseudogymnoascus sp. BL549. NCBI lineage: Eukaryota > Fungi > Ascomycota > Leotiomycetes > Thelebolales > Thelebolaceae > Pseudogymnoascus > Pseudogymnoascus sp. BL549. The sequence continues at coordinate 39,229 of LNAR01002053.1, read as the reverse complement.
CACATTTTCGCGTTCCACACTGTCTTGGATACTTTGACAATGCAGAAATAGAGAAGGCACCTAAACAAGCCTCGGACTCGTCGTCTGACTCGGAAGAGGACGATGAGGGCGAAGATGATGATTGGGCCTTCCGCATCGGCTTCGTATTTGAGAAGCCACCGGAGACAGAACCATCTACGCCGCCAGTCTCGCTTCTGCAACTCCTACGAGATACTAAACTCTCAAAGCCAAGCATTACCGACCGTGTTGCCCTTGCAAAGGCTCTAGCAAACTGTATTTTGTATCTACATTCGGTAAATTGGCTCCACAAGGGACTCCGATGCGATAACATTATCTTCTTTCCACATGCCGGCCATGGTGCTCAGAGGAGCGGTGTACCGGTCCTACCGTACAGTGAACCCTACTTGTCTGGGTTTGACTTTGCGCGGCCAGCGCGACCTGGTGAGTTCACAGAGCAACCAGCGGATGATGTGGAGTTCAGTATGTACCGTCATCCGTCAACGCTTAACATGGGTCCGGATCGACCACCGTATCGGAAAAGTTTCGATATCTACTCCTTTGGCGTTATCTTGGTTGAGCTGGCGTACTGGTCTAGTATCGACGGGATAGTTGCGCGGCTTGATGCTAAGAGCCTACAGTATTCTGGGAGCAGCATCACAGAGAGCGAGGTCTTTGATCTAGAGCGTGCACGTGGACACCCGAAGCTCGTTGAGACGATCCGGGCAAAGCTTCTCGGTGATGGCAGTCTCAAGGAGTTAGGTGCAAGGATGGGAGGGGTGTATGCGGAGGTTACTCGAAGGTGTTTACGGGGTGGTAAAGACCTGGGGATTGAGGAGGGAGAGGATGAGACGGGAGGTGGGGTGGCTGCGAGATTGAGTATGACATTTTATGAAGAGGTCGTTAAGAAGTTGGAGGGGATAAACGTGTGATAATTTAAGTGGATTGGTTGTATGCGTCACAAAATGAATAGGACGAAAGTGATTCAGCCTAACTTTGAGAACAACTGTGTTGTATTACTAACCTGTTGTCGTGCTTCGTGCAATGACCAACATCTCGGATATCCATTAACTCGTATTTGTAGGCTGCACATTGGCAAGCCTTTCCTGCCTCGACCCCTACTTCCTATACCTTGACACGCTGTGATCTGTTATACAAACCAATATCCTACATAGATGCCCTTCTCTGCAATCCTTGGTATCTGTTACCCCTCAAATCTAGAACTTCTCATGGTCACTCTCAAGTGTAGCGGCAGTGGCGAGCTTCTTCCTATTTCCCTTCCTGAGATTCCATCCTCTTGGTCTCTTCGTTGGCCTCTCATCAGATCTCTCCAACTCAAGCTCCCGCTTTTCCCCGGTGTCCTTTCCCATTCTTAATCCGGACTTCGGGCTTGTCTGCATAAACATGAACGACCTATCTCCAAACTTCATAAGAACTCCGGGTAATTTATCGAACTTAACCTTCGTGATATCAAAATCTGGACGCACAGTGATTTTCACAGTCAGCCCATCCTCACACAACGCAGATACAATTTGGCGTCTGACATCTGTGACCTTGGATTCACGCAAACAAAAAATAATATCGTCACAAACGACCTGGGTTGGGCACTCGATAGTGATGATCTTTGATTCGAAATACTTTTGCTTGTTGTGACAAAAGCCCAGTCCTTTCGTTGGCGCCTTACGGTGAGTAACAGAAGACTTGGCGACTAGTGGACAGGTGGGTAGTGGTGGGAAGTCCAAGTCGAACCCCTTGCTAAACTGATTATCCTGGACTTCAGGGCAAGGACTGAGCACATCAGTCATGCTAGAGGAACAAGGAAAAAGCTTTCGGCTAGTAGGTTGGGGCTTGATATCTTGTAACTCCGACAGACCAGGTTCGAGAACGAGGACACGTGAGACGGCTGCTGGAGTTTCGCCACGAACACTTAGCTCAGAGCCTGGAGACACTTCAAATCTTGCTGATGGTTTTCTTGAACTCACGGTCGAGTTGAGCCTGAAACGGTTTCCGACCTCGTGTGGCTTCGGCTGCGGCGTCGGACTCATTTCGATATCTAAATCATAGAGATTTCTAGCCCTATTTGTTCTAGAATAGTCGTCGTCCAAAGTTGAGTTCTTCATTAAATTGAGTGACTCATCTTGCATCATGTTAGTAGGGGTGTGATACTGGGATTGTTGTCCATAAACAAGCTCCAATTGCTCGGCCAAAGAGCCCTTCCTCACGCCGCAGTTCATTCCAGAAATCCCGCTCCTTGTTTCCTGCCTTTCTGCCCGCACGATATTTTGCTCATTTTTTCCAAACGGAGTTGCAAATGTGCTAGCGGTTATTTCATTCGGGCTTTCAATATCCGGACTATCAAAATCCGAAGCAGACATTGGTTCCTTGAAGCTTAATGCAAGTGACGTTCCAGACTGGTTTCTGACCGTTCTGCCGTACGACCCTTGAGCACGCAGTATCGTACATTCGGACTTGATATGCTTAGCCAGCTGCCCCTTTGACTGGAATTTGGATCTGCACGCCTCACATATTGGCTTCCCAGATGAACTTCTCGCGTTATCACGTGGAAACGGCACCAGGATTTCACGAGGCTTCTCATCCTCGACATCCTGCTTTGGGGCACCGGCAGCCTGGGAGTTATTGCTTTCTGGGTTGCATGAGTTCATATGAACTTCGAGGTTTCCTATCTTCTTGTATATTTTCCCACAGGTGGGGCAAGTATGATTTGGTAATGGAGACTCTTCGGGAATACCTGGACCTTGGCAGAGTTGTATATGCTTCATAAGAGGCCGCTTGTACTTGTATTTTTTATCGCATTTGGGGCATGCGCTATCATCAGCGACCATCGACTCAGTAGTCAGAGATAGAGGGTCAAACGACGATCCTGATACCGAAATAGAATCGCTGGACATGTCTGGCCGTGCCGGTGCTTCCGAAGACAGCATAGTATCAGACATTCGCTTCGGCAGCATATCTGCAATTGTCACGTTGGAGAATGCTACTTCCTTGGTAGAACTCGTTGTCGGTTTTCCTTTCATCTGGTTTGTTTTGGTAGAGTACTTCCTGTGCTCTGGATTTCCTGGGGAGCTTGAGGTGCAAGTCGAGTACAACGTTGAATTTTGAGTGGCGCAAATGCGTCCAGCAGCAAGCTGTTTGTGTGGCACAGCCTCATCGTTAACCATCCAAGGGTCAGTTTCCGCCGCTTCTTTTGGTGGGGACGATCTGACGAGTGAGATTTCTTCCTCGCAGTCTACAAAGACATCTGATTCAGACGATGTAGATAATTGCGAGGGACTTTTTGGACGGAATACTGGAGTCCCAGCAACAAGTAGGCCTTCGATTGCCGGCTTGAGGTGCAGATACTGTGGTGGGGGCTTCTTTTCAGGAGAGGCTTGATGACGCTTCGGCCCATGTCCAGACTGGCCCATCATGCTGCAGTGGCCTTCTGGAACTGTCTCCTCGGGTACCCTGATAGCTTCGTGGTGGACTGGAAGTGGCCAGGGTTCCTTTTCAGGCGAGGCTTGATGAGACTTTGGTCTACGTCCAGATTGTTTCCCCTTATTGCTGTGATTTTCCGCAGCAGTCTCCTTGGATACCTTTAAAGGCTCATAGCGCACTGGATGCGACTCAAAAGTTTGTGTTTCCTCAAACTCGTGCTGGATTGGTTGAAGTTCTGGGAAAAGAATTCGGGAGTCGTAGTCTTCGCATCTCTGGCGCCGCTCAGGTGTCTTTCTAGCAATTGCAGCCATGAGCATGCGGCTAGCTGAGTCCTTTTCATCTCCAGTGAGTTCCAGTTCCAAGGATGACATTTCCTCGGAAGACACTGCCAGGTATGGCACGTTATGCCAGTCATCGGGGTTTCCTTCAGCAAGTTTTGACTGCTGCAACGCCTGACAATATCGAAAAATCAATATTTTGCGCTTCTGACGTTCAGCGAATATTTCAGCTGCCATTTTTCTCACAAATTCTATTTTCGTCAGTTTCGTATAGCGTATCAAAACACCTCATTACTTACCCAACTTTCGCATTTTTTTTAAATTGGTTGCCTCCTGGAAAAAATACATGCCTTCGACATGGTCATCAAACTGGTATGAATCTGCAATATACTGTCCTCCTGGTCCACCTAGCATAGAGGCTTCGCGAAAAGGAGACACAAAACTCTTATCCACGCTATATTCGCATCTGTTGAACGTGCATGGCGCATGATTGCAAATTTCCGGGACTTCTGCAAAGACTTCTCGGGTCAATATACGGAAAAATCCCATTTGTAAAGCTGCATCTTCAGGGGAAAGATGCAACTGCAACGGGTCAACCGTCATGTCAATTAGAGCCGTTTTATCACGAATTGCATTCGGTAGCCCTTGGGAAAGATGGCCATGGCTAATTTCAATCGTGTTTGGAGGCCTGTCAAGAAAGGGATTTGGCAGTTCTTGAAAAAGACCCCTGGGCAAACCAACATTTCCAATATTAATTGGCTTGCAAGGGCTACCTTCGAGTGAGATCACCGCATTCTTCCGAGACTTATCAAGATGAAGTTTAGGCACACTTTGCTCATGGGTATCTAGCATCATTGTCTCGACATTTTGGGGTCCATCGCCGCCGCCTAGTCGTGGGGTGAGAGCAATAATATTTGTTGCGTCGACGAGAACTTGTTGCATCAAAGTCTCCACATCCACGCTGGAAGTCTCTTTTCCCGCAGAAAATTCGGTCAACTTGTCAAGGTAGGGCGTAACCCGACCGCGGCGTTGCAGTTGGTTGACCGTCTGCTCTATAATACCAGGATCGCTTTTCGTCTTTCTGGCATGGCCACCGCCGGCGGAGGTATTACGTGGTTCCATTCCCCGTATGAATTTCTTCAGTGCCGAATTTCTTTGTACGAATGTCGGCAAGAAGTTTTCTGGGAGATTGCTAAGGAAAGTCAGAGCATGTCGTATCCCTTCGATGTTCTTCACCGAAATCGTCATTGGTGAGTCCTCGGACATCGCAGTTTGCAACATGATCGCATTGCTTGTTCGTGTGTTACCCAAAACAGGGGGCGTTTTCCGTTTAACTTTTTCGATCTTAATCATCATTCGCAGCAAGATTACCGAAGAGATTCCCATATAGTTTGGGCGACGTAGGCTGTGCTTCAGTGCATTGCATCTCCGGATGGGAGATTTTCTAGCAGAAAACAAGGTGCTTTTCAAGATTTGCTGCATGTCTTGCATGTTTCGAGAAGCCCCATTGCCAACAGAAAAATATCCCGGTGCATCTGCATGGCTGACCAGATACCCTTGTGGCAAAATGTGGCCAATACTTTGAGAAGCATTGCGGCGGTGGCCTGTCAAGTGTTAGAACGAAATTCATGAAGCATGGGACGAGACTACAAACCATGTAGTGTAGATAATTTCAGTTTCTTCATAAAACCAGTAGGCAATCTCTCAATGCATTTTAGTACAGATCGGAATGCTCCTATTTTATGTTAGTAAGATATAATTGACACCCCACCAAGATCATACTTAAACGAGCAGCACGATGAATCCGGGTGCTGCGGTGGCGCGTATTCAAGCTTGACCGAGCTTTGGTTCTATTCACCCGTCCCATTGTGTGTGGTGGACATCTGGGTTTCGGTGGATACAGGGATCGGAAGATTGGATGGTGACAGGTAATGACTGTAGTAGAGGCTGGTGTGTTCAGCTTTCCGATCCAACGATTGTGAGATAGAAAAGGATAACGAAATGGGCGTTGTTGAACCGGATGGGCTCGGCTTTTAGATGTGGGGTTGAAAGTTTGAAGGTGACGGAAAATGTGCAGTGAAGGTTAATGTGTTCAGTCTTCGTGTGTACGGATTTCCACTGAAGAAAGGTGGTGTGCGATTAACGTGTTGGGAGTGAAAGTGAATTTGAGGAGTAGGGGGTAAACAAAACGAACGCTTAGGCGTGTCCAGTCATTTCGAGAAGTGGTCAACAAATAAACGTTTGGAGAGAAACGAATAACCTGGCGCCAGCCCATCCCTGGTTGCAATAGGACCCAGGCCGCCTTTGCCCCTATCTTTTGATACTTCACTGCGAGTATCAAGCAGAGAGCTATTGAAATTGAAATTGGTGCAGTGTTGATATTTTATGAATTCCGTCCGACACAGCTCCAATATCATCATTGAATGTGGTAAATTGCCATGATACCCGACTCTAATGTACACAAAAGCCCCCTACTGGTATATATAAAGTACTTCTCAACTAATCATCCCTAATACAGAGCCATAAACAAGGCTAGAATAAACGAGGTTGGAATATATCAAGCCTGCATGCCAATCTCGATAGAACGCTCCATTATATGGGTATTGCATTTACGATATCGCCATATGTTTTATTAGGCAGCATCGCAGTGCTTCATGGAATTGATCAGTTAAGAGTTCTTGTGGAGCAAAACAATGCTGTAACATACCGCGTTCCCCTCTCAGTAGTACAACATCCACAGAAGAGCGAGGCTGGCCAGCATACCACCTTGGAAAGGTCAGATAGAGACAATGGAAGTTTAACGGGTGGCATTCATACAGCTAGTACAACAACCACTGGTATTGCAAGGCACGGCCCAACAATTTTGATGTGACAAGGATTGTCATCTGTAAAGGCGATGGGAACAAAAGGTATCCCCATGTCGACCACGTCAGCTACTTGCTGGCAAAATACCACCAGGTTGGTGCAATGGAAATATGCTTAAATATAGTAATTGTTGTATCTGAATCTGTGAAAGGCACAACAGCCGTTGATATCAAGGTTTTGGGACAATGTGACGTCAGCGACCGCCGGCCGGCGCTGAATTTAGGACGACAATGAACTACTAGCTCAGAATGGATGGAGAAAGTAAGACCACATAGGGAAAAATAAGAAGATCCCGAACTTGCGCTTGTTCGACGTAACAGAGATGATCAGGCTAGTAAAACTCCAAGCCTGAACACGAACAATTTGTGCTTCCCAAGGAAAGTCAGCCATGGGCCGGAACGCGCCAACCCATAATTAAGTTTCCTAAAGGGAAAATCTTCCGAAAAATAACTTCCAGGTATACTATGAATTTAAGTTTTCGATTTTGATAAAAGTGATGTTATTCCCGCGAATACGTTGAGAGAGAGGAGTCTCCCAGGATTGTTTTGTTGCTTCCATCGTTGCTCGAATGTCGTTGTTCGGGTCAAATGTAAAGTTTGACACCCCCTCCATCTATATCACGTGACAATGGCGCTAACATGGATGCGCAGAAAGTACGATTGTCGCAATCAGAACCCGCCCTTTGCCTTCTCGCGACTGAGCGTACCCTGACACCTATCGGACGGATTCACTGCCGGTGAAAGAGCTGTCACTACCATCGAGCGACAGCGATGACTTCACCGCATGCTGCCTCAGATGAGGCCGTTGCCACTATGGTCACAACTGCCCATGATGATAGCCCAACCAACATCAAACTCACCGCTGCAGATAACGCCGCCCCGGGGGCGAATGACACCCCAGCAACCACGGCGCGACAGGATGCGAACCCGGAATACACAGAACAAGTCACTTCAATTGAGCAGCTCCAAATCAGTGCTGACAACGATAATGTTGAGCCAAATGTGGAAAGCCCCGCCCCCCAATCACAAGAAGTTCAAATAAAAGGCGACCTTATCATGGAGCCGGCAATCCCTCGGACACCGGAAAACAACGACGACGACACGGAATATCCCCGCGTTCCCCTTGGCGACTATGAACAACTACGCGCTTTGTCACATATGCTGCAATACCAGGCTCCGCCAGGACTGGCTGAAGCTCTGAACGCGTCTGCGATGGCGACTCTATCCGGGAACGACATCTCGATGGATAACCCAAATGACTCCAACGGGTCTTACGCTGAGATGTCGCAACCTACCCGTGACAATGACGAGACTCGCATCTCAGCATACGCTCTTTTAGAGTTTGAAGACGGGCAATTCTATATGAATACTTACTCGGTCATTCTGGGCCGAGATCGCCAAGCTGCTCGAAATGCGATGAGGCGAGACGCCGAGGAGGCCAAGGCGAATATGGACGAACACAGTGTTGCCGGGGAGCCAAAAACCCCGGTTAGGATCAAGAGGGAGGAGAGCAAATATACAAAGTCGGTCATTAGCGAAAGTGGTGGCATCCTCAGAGATGGCGATGATTCCGACAGCGACGAACGTTCGAGGCGTCGCATGCACCGCAAAGCCAGCAAGAAGTCAAAATCTACTGGATCTTCCTCAAACCGAGTGTCGAGGAGACAATCGTTGGTGCAACCAAACGGCAAGATTGAGTATCAGGCCCAGCCCCAAGCCCGTCGACATGCCCCCGAAACCGCGGGAGCCGTACCTGTCGACCCGGCATCCTTACGACCTTCGCCACACGACTGCCCTTTGGTGGGAATCCATCCACCCGCCACAACTCCCGCAAGCGGCTACAAAGCCATATCCCGTCGTCACGTAAAAATTGCATATAATTCAAAGAAATCTCTCTTCGAAGCCGAAATCATCGGACGGAACGGCGCGTTTGTGGACGAGGTTTTCTATTACCATGAGGATGTTATCCCTTTGAAGAGTGGCAGTTATCTTCAGATTGGCGGGGTCGTAGTACGTTTTGTGCTGCCTGATGTTGCGCTTGGGGAGACAGGTGCCGAAAATCCAGTCGAAAACGGAGAAGCTGGTGTGCAAGATCGGTATGTCGAAGGAGGAAAAGAGATGAGCTTTGACTTCGATGATGCCACTCGTGAGGGCGCTTTACTCGGAGATAGCAGCGACGAGGTATCTGACGACGCTGATCGGCCCGAATTGGGGATTGAAGGTGAAGATGATGAAGAGGGAGACGGAGACGAACTCGGAGAGCAACAAGAGGGCAGTGATGTCGACGAAGACAACAGCGAATTGTCAGAGGTACCGGATGAGGCAGAGGGTGGAAACGATGAACAAGATGAGCAATCTAAAGAAACTCTAGAGTCATTGCCCATGCCACAAAAGAAAAGGGGCCCTGGGCGTCCACCTAAAAACGGCATCATGTCGAAACGGGAGCAGCAGCTCGCCAAGAAGGAGGCACTTCAGAGAGCCGCTCAAAAGACAGTTTCTCAGCCGGATACGTCTGGAAAGAACAAGGTTGGCAGGCCTAGGAAGAACCCCGTTGATGAGTCTCCCGTCAAGACCGAAAAGAGAAAGTACACCAAGCGGAAGCCTAAGGACCCAGATGCTCTCGTAGCCAAGCAAGAGGGCTCCGGGGATGATGATAGGCCATCCAAAGAAAAGAAGGAAAAGAAATCAACGAAACCACCTCGGTCTCCATCACCAACTTTTAACGAGGCAGATCTTACTCCAGAGCAGCTGGCGAAGCCCCAAGCGAACTACGTGACCCTTATTCATGAAGCTCTCAGCAACTCGCCAACGGGTCAAATGTCATTGCCGCAAATATATCGCGCCATACAGCGTAGATATCCTTTCTTCGTTCTGAAGTGCAACACAAATGGCTGGCAAAGTAGTGTCAGGCACAATCTTTCACAACACCACGCTTTTAGGAAGGTCGAGAGAGATGGGAAAGGTTGGATGTGGGCTATCGTAGACGGAGTTTCCATCGAGAAAGAGAAAAAGAGACGGCCGACTCCCCCTCATCAGTTGCCTCCGCATCTACATCAACCAATATACCGAGCTGGGCCCCATCCTCACATGATGCATGGGCCACCCGGTATGATGCCTCCTCCAGGTTATGCCATGAACCACATGCCTCCCCATCTACGGCCAGGACAACCCCCGCAGTACGCTGGGCAGCCCATGAACGGATACCAGCTTCCACCTGGGCAGCACTCCATAAATGGCGGCGCACCACCTCCAGGGTTCCCTTCTGCATTGCCGACTGCTCAGCCCATGGGTGCTACAAGCAATACTTACAGTTCGCCATATGCTCCGAAACCACCTGCCAATCCTACTCAACAGGCACCACCGAATACATCTCACAATCCTAGCCAAGCGCCCCCTCAAAATATACCCTACCAAACACCGCAACAACCCCGACCGATTGAACAAGGCCCCCCACAGCCAGACAACGCAATGTGGCGAGCCATTGATAGCTTCCGGACAAATCTGGTCGCTACTATGAAGCCAAAGAACAACAAAGCCGAAGCTTTAGTTGCGTCGTCGATCAACCGTGTCATGGGCGTTACTACTCAGAGCACAGCTACGGTGGTGGAATCGGATTTGAAGTTGGAGGACCAAATTATGGCTGCCCTCAAATCAATGCTTAAGAGGTTTCCTGAGTTTAACAACGGCACGTTTCAGCAACCTCCCGCCCAATTGGGGACACATACAATGCAGCAAGGCACGCAACAAACCGAGGCTGCGCCAAGACAGGCTTTGGCCCAAATCTCCCCTGCGCCTACAGGAAACGCAGCTCACGCAGCCTCCGACGCCTCTGCCGCCAAGAAGGCTCCAACTCCAGGTCCTGCTGTTCAAAGACCTACATTTATCGGTCAGTCTCATAACCGGCCAAACGGGCCTTCTGTTCCTCGGCCGCCTATGATGACCCCGGGGATGACTCGAGCCAATTCCGGTAGTTCCGCTAACCCTTCGTTCCGGGCTACCACCAGCGCATCGCCGGCTCCTCCGGCTGCAAATGCCACTCCAGCTTCAGGCGACTTGACACAACACCAAGTTCAGAACGTGTCTAGTACAGAGTCTAACGACAGCCACCAAAAATCACTACACCAGTCGACGGTTAATAACGAATCTCCTGGGCCTGCTGCTCAGCCGCAACCGACGGCGTCCGCGCAACAGCCTGCGGAAATCACTACACAGCAACAGGGAAGTAGTAATCCAACAACAAACACAAACGAGAACGGCAAGCGGCCACTGGACGAAGAGGATATGGCTGAGGGGAATGACTTCAAGAGGCTTAACGCTTCGGGGCCGCCTGCATTAAAAACATGATGACGGCAATGACGGACGTAAATACGTAATGAAGGGACGGGATATGGACAAATAGTTCGATGCTGGAGTTTAAATGGAGTTATGGATAAATGAAAAGGGCTCGGGGGTGGTCGGATGTGGCTTGCGGTCTTTCCTGTATAGGAAAGGAAGGAGTTTTACCGGCTGCATTGTGGTGGTATCCATATGGGGATAACGAAGCGTGGGGTCATTTTGGGGTGTCGATGCCTGGATACCACAGAAATTGTTTTTTGTTGGGATTTAATATTCGAGACTGTAGATTTAACAATTCGAATAAATTGGTTTTATACCACAAAGACTTGTGTGAAAAGTGGTATAGTATTCGTATTGTCCATCACAATTCACAAATCAACAAGTCGGTGACCGTCCATCAGCACACTGTAAAGATAGCATACTACTTTGCCACATCGAACCGTAGACTCGACCCTTCGGCAAATTATTTATATATCTAGTTAACTTCTAACGTGGCTGTTAATGAGGCCAGGCGCAGACGCACTTGCACCACCTATCGGGTGACTGGCCAGCATATACTTTGTGATTTGGCACTAGTGGCCGCGTCGGCCGGCCTGGGTGTTTTAACGCATGTTTGACTGAGGTTGCTCACCTCAAACTCCGATGTCTGAATATATATTTTATGTAAATTCAATGGTTATGTTCGCTCGTCTATGTCCTTGCAGCAAGAAATTATCCCATTATCAAACTGAGTTGGCCGTCAGTTCGAGGGCGTACCATATTGTCATCCACAAATTGTGTATATCATTTCAAGTCGATTCCACTCTATTTATTTCTTAATAGATGATAGTATTACCGTACGTCCGGCAATGGCGATGACAACATGGCCTTCGTGAGTAACTCTCACGCCACAGATCCTGGTCGATTATATTAAGTTTAGTAAGTGAATTCCCGAGTTTGCACGAGGGCACTATCTCTTAGTTACCCGCCGCTAGATGTGTCAGATGCCGTTGTCCAAGACAGAAGGCTAATGATGGCATGTTTTGCCATTCTGAGACTGAAATAGCACCGAAGTTGATGAAAGTCACAAACCCCAAATATAAGGGTAGACGTCGAAGATCCCATGGCATGCAGCAGGTAGGTCGTGGATCGTTGGGCACCGTTTTTCAGAGGGGCTTCTGGAGTTCTTGGTTTAGATATAGGACAGTGCTTGTTGCCAACGCCAGGTCAGGTACTAAATTCGCGTATCCTAGAATGTGTCAGGCGCCAGTGCGGTTTTGATTCCATGGGACTGATAGTAAACCTTCGAATCTACGACTAAGTGGTTCTACTATGCTCTTATATATGATCTGAGTCTTTCTTTCGGCTTTGGTCTGGCTCCTATTTTCTCTATTTACCCAAATATCATCCCTTAAATATCCCAACTTCTTCCTTTTACAACAAAATCTACAAACAACAAGTGATAAGCAGGAGGGATTCTAGTGATAGTAACCCTTGGTTTTGGATAAACCAGCTGTTATGTTCCCGGTGGGAATCACGCCAGTTCTGTAGCAAGGAAATGAGCTGTGAGGCGAGCAGCGAGACCTGCCACGAAGAATCGCAGGAGTTTGGCCATTCAGAAGCAGGAGACCAAAACAGCAATCCGGACGAGGGTTTAAATGGTAACCTGCAGCAAAATGTTGGTGATGGCAAGACTCTAAGCAGTGATATTGGGACAACAGGTGTTATCGATCCATGCGCAGACAAAAATGTGCTCGAGGAACCAGTTTTAGTTGTCACGCCGGAATGGCAGAGGCTGAGTTGGCTGCTGGAAGTTTTGCAGTCTGCGGAGGATAGCCCTGAAAGCGTCACGAGCGTCAATGGCGAGAACGAATCTGATGGGGGGAGTTGGACTTTTGAGGACGGGCCTGATGCCAACTTGAAATCATATGAACTCCAAATACAAAATATGAAGAGTATCAACGAGGCATTGAAGGCTAGGGCAAGACAGGCCGAAAAGGAACGGTCAGAAAGAGACGAGGCTTTCAAAAGGCAACTCAAGAACCTTCATTTTAAGCATGCCGAATCTTTGCAGGCTAAACAGGAGCAACATGACCATGAACTCTCAGAGAAGATAAGAGCTAAAGATGAACTATTCTACAGCCATGATCGCCTATTTGGTAAATATCGCACAGCCTGCGAGCAAATCAAGGATCAGACCGACAAAATCAAAGATCTCGACGCCAAATTAGCAACTTATGCTGAAGTACTCAACCAAGTTAAGGCTCCAGACGGGTCAATCTACACTCATAAGCAGAGGCAGGATACAGTTGACGAGTTAAAGCAAGATGCCAAGGCACAGAAAGAGTTTTACAGGAACCAAATCAAAACGTTGGAACACCAAGTGGCAAGGAAAACGGCCCGCCTAAACAAGGGTATCGAGGAATCCCACGAACTTGAAGACAAACTTCTAGCTCTCACCAATGAGCTTTCAAATGAGCAACAAAAATGTCGAGACGTTCAGGCCAAATTAGAGCTAGAGAAGAAGAGCCACCTGGATGTGGAGGAAACCGAAAATAGATATTTCAAATCACAGATTCAGGAGGCTCAGGCCACTGCAGAGAATCAATGCAAGCAAATTCAGCAGATGGATAATATAATCAGGAGTCTTCAGACCCATTTGGTTGCAACGCAACAATCTTACGCGGCGGCTATGGGAACCGTTCAAAACCTCCATCGAGCACAAGAGAAATCATCTGAAGAAAGCCACGAGAAGGCTAGGCAGCACCGTCATGATATGGAGCGTATTGCCAAAGAGCACAAGTCGGTTTGTGACTGGCATTCCAAAACCGAAGCTGCTTTAAAAGAGAATATCACATCGCTCGTAGAAAGTATCAACTCAATGGCAGACAGTCATACATCTGAGAGGAATCAATGGAGGAATACATCTTGTGCCATGCAGGAAGAAATTCGGAATCTTCGCTCTGCTAATCATACATCAATGAAAGAAAAGAAGGATATTGATGATCAATTGCTGTGTAAAACTCTAGCGGCAAACGTTGGCACCTCGGGAACGCCAGGGTTCGACGCACTTGCGGCAGCAGTGGAGAAGGAGTACGAGGTGCGTCTTCTTAAAGGACAAGGGGTGGCACATGATGTAGCTGGAAAACGATCCAAAAACCCTCCAGGTCTTCCAGGTTTTAGTTTCCCGATACGGCAGGTTACGCCCAGAAAGAACACGGCCGAAGCAGAGATAGACCAAGGCACGAAGGCAATGGCTACTCCAACGGCTGTGCATTCGGACCAGCCTACAAAAAATTCGGTGCCAACGCCAACGCCAACTACAGTTGCTGCAAATTCGGACAAGCCTGCACAACCACTAAAGACAGAGCCAGTTTCTGCGCCTGCTTTATCCAATGGACCGCCTCCCAAGCCCCCAACAATCTCCAAGATTCCAACTCCCACCAAACTGCAACTCGAAAACCAGTCAAAAGAAACCCTTCCTGTTACGGCGAAACCTATATCCTCACGCAGCTTTTCCATATACTGTGACAAACCCTCCTGGATACAATCCCAAGGCGTAACTGCCCAAACAATTGGAGAATTCCCGTGGTCGAAGGCAATTAAAAAAGAAAGGGGCACCGCGCCAGTCGACCCGGCATAACCTGCAACCCAGCCGGTTGTGGCCAGTCGATATGTAGTTCGTACGTTGACTACTATGATGTTGGGACGTGGGGTGTTTGGGAAGATCAAGGTGCTGTTTTGTGTTGTCATCACTAATTCTGACTTGGTAATATCTGTGTATGTGTATTAATATAAATAATAAATAGATAATATAACGTATTTCTCTTTCATATTTGATTATTATTATGTCCTTATGTACTATATAATTTCATACGTATAAATAAAAGGGGTATATGCTCGGTCCGCCTGTATGCCCGCATCAAGTAACCATTATCATAACGTTCCCGTAAATACCAGACCCATCTTTCCATGGCACTAAACTTCTCTGGTATTCACCCTTCCCACGGTATCCCCGGCGCCGAGGTTCTGCGAAGTTTGCGCATCACCATCACTGTACCCTCTTGGCCGCTCGTAGACTGCTCCTACACCGCTCAGCCCTCCCTCTCCATGCTCATTCTCCTCCTGTGCCAAGAACTCAGTCACCTTCCTTGCCCTAATCGCCCTATCCAACCTAACATCCTTATCTCTTCGCGCTGCCGTCCTCGTAAACATGCGCTCCTCCTCCATCTGCCTCCTCTGGTGCTCAAAAACTGTCTCCAAGCACTCTCCATCTCCGCGGTGCAATGCCTCAAGCGCCCTCTCCGCCATGAATGTGTTGTCAAACCGCACCTCCATACGCCACGTCTTGCGCTCCCGTACCGCCTTGATATGGCCAAACAGTCCACTCCGTCGTTCTTCCGCCATCTCTTGCCACAGCTCCTCCATCACCGCCCACCCGTGCGCCACCTTCTTCGACAGTATGGCCCGCTCCTCGTCGCTCAGAGCAACAAGATCGCGCTGACCCTGGATAATCCTCGCTCGGCGTAGAAACTGCGTCGGTTGCTGGCTCTTGTGAAATTCCTTCTGCGCGCCTTTGGCCGTATACGCGAAAGGACCAATGACCGCAGAGAGGTTCTTGAGGACAAATCCCGTGAGGCCCATTCCGGTTCCCTTGATGAAGCCCACGGGCCCATCACGGACGGCTCCGTCATATGGTTGGACTACGAGGCCGGTCCAACCGTCGTAGATGCCGTAGACAAATTCTTTGCCTGCCGCTTTGAGTCCAGACTGTATGCCTGTTATGCGAGTTGGGCGGCGAACGGTCTCGTCGCCGTAAAGACGGGGTGCGTTGTGGAACCCTTGGGCTACTGCGGTCGAGAGATCAATGGGCGCTGCAAGGTTATGGTTAGAGCACGTATTATATGGAGCTATTGGGTGGCTTACTCTTTATTATTGCCCCACCAGTCTTTCTCAGTCCACCCGTAATATCTTCGGCAATTTCATCAGCACATCCATGGGGGTTTTCCGCAGTTAAGGTGGATTCATCGTCCGTGACAGATCGATCCCCGGCTAGAGACGCCTCCGGCCGTCCTCCTTGGATCTGTTCTGCTGCCGTATCACCTTGCGTGGATGCTACCACATTCGGCACTTGGTTAGAAGGAAGGAGGTCTCGCCTCGCGACAGTAGCCTCAAGAGAATCGGCTTGTTGTTGTGCCTGTCCATCTCCACCGTAGAAATTGCCAGGAATCGAGGCTGAGCCGTTCTGAACAGGCCCTCTCCGCATTTGCTTTCGCTTCTCCTTAGCTATAGCCTTGCGCTCCTTTCTCGCTTTCTTTTCCTCGTGGTGTTTCCGCCGTTTTGCGCTTTGGGCCAGTTTGAATGGAATCGATGCTACTCCCGTAGCGGCAGCAGCAAAATTCCTAGTGATAGTCGAGGCGACTCCAGTTACAGGCTCCCCAGGACCTTCAAAGTCATTCCATTCGACATGCCTCAAAAGCCTGAGTTGCTTCCAACGGATTTTTTTCGAGGCGACAAGGAAGTCCGCCGCCAAAGCGCTCAATCTTAGATTCGTTCTCTTGAGCGTCCAAACGGCTAGTCTGTCGTCGAGGATGGAGCATCGCATAGACTGTTCGTTGCGAATAGCCAACCCACGTTGGAACGTCTTGATCGCGTTTGCGGCACCATCGCCCTCCTCCTCAATGCTCTGGGCAATTTCTTCGGCTTTTTCCTGGGTTTTGTTTTTTAACAGTACTTTGATCCCTTCGGCCAGCTTCTCAGCCGTGAGCTCCTTGTATGGAATCGGCTCGGCTCCTGCGCCTGCTTTCCCAATCATGTTCCCCCAGAAAAACTGGTCACCAAAGAAGGGAACAACGAGGGTCGGTTTACCGCATTTTAGGCCTATGGCTGTAGTTCCAGCTCCACCATGATGAACAACCGCTCTCAGCTTAGGGAATAGCCAATCGTGGGGCGTGTTTTCTAGCAAGAACACACTCTCTGGGGAATCATCACCACCAAATCCACCCCATCCTTTAGACACCAAAGCCCGAACACCAGCAATTTCTACGGCTTCGTAAATCATTTGGGTGAACTTGTTGGGGTCATCAACAACAATTGAACCAAAGCCGATATATATGGGTGGCTCGCCATCGTCCAAGAACTTTGTTAGCTCTTCCGGTGGTTCGAAGTTCGACGCGAGATCGAGAAATACGAAGCCGGCAATATCAATTTCTGGGCCCCAATCCTTTGGTTTGGGGACCAGGCCTGGCGACCACAAGTAGGTATATGGAACCCTCAGTCGATAGAGCTGACCTGGCGCCCAAAGTGTCGAAACTGGCTCAAGGCCAAGAGTTTTAACCCGAAAATCATTTACAAGATCACCCAGCCCTTGCCAAGTCATCATCTCGACCAGTGGATAACTCATAAAGTTAGTGTACCCTGGGTCAACGTTTGTCTTCTTGATATTCGCCAGCGGATGAGGAAAATCCAGGGTTGGAGTATAGGGGAAGGTGAACATGAGGTGTAGAGGGATACCAAGACGCTCTGCACAGTGAATATGTGCAAATGATGGGGGGTTCGCAATGATTGCATCGGCAATAAATGGTCCTTTTGTGCCCATCATTTTCAGGTTGCGCACATCGTGCTCGTCGTCGGTTGCATTGATACAAGCGCGCCAAAACCCTTCAAACATCTCCGCCATCGCATTTCGTCTTCTTCCAACCTCTCCCTTTTTAAGAGTCTCCATGGTGGGAATCATGCCAGGATTCTTTACCATGAAGGCCATAAGCTCTGCTGGATCGCCGCCGACTGAGAAAAACTCCAGACCAGAATCATGCTCCACAAAATCTCTAAACGCTGGATGTGTTGCAATTCGCACACGATGTCCGTTGTTCTCTTTCAGCACCTTTCCCAGCTTGAGAAACGGCTGGATATCTCCTCTGCTACCAATGACCATAATCACAATATTTAGTGTGAGCTTTTTCTGCTTCCTAAGAAAGCTCCAGTCAGAACATGTCGCCAGAGGCTTGTGTCTCGAGCTTATCTCCGTGCCACTAGAGCTTGGTCTGCTTGGAGATGGCTCATGGTCGTGCCCTAGGCGTCTTCGAAACGTTGCCCCCAAAGCCTTGGCTAGGTACCCGGTATTGCTCGTGTCGCTCACACTAATCTTCAACCGTCCGTCATTCTTTGACACCTTTCCCGACGATTTATACTTATCGTTCCCCAGGTTGAATTTCCTGTAGCGGCTACGAGCTTTGGCGTTTGTTGATGACCTCCTTGATGACTTGGGCTCGCTATCCGCTCTATTGCGTCCCCGCCCAACCCAACTTCGCGGCTTCGTAAGCATCCCATGAGGCTCTTCGTCTTCTGAGGATTCTTCGGATGATGACGGCGAGCTCGACGATGTATCACTCGTGTCGGCCGAATCAGCCGCATTAATCGCACCGGCAGAAGGTACGAAAACTAGGCCGTTGGGCCCCGAACCTTCGGTTGCCCTACGTCCATGTGGATCCCGATGTGTCCTCGTCGGTTCCGGTCGCTCTGATCTCCAACCTCTCACTGGCGAAGGGCGGTGATTTAGATATGTCGAAGATTGTGGTGTAGCCCCTGCAAGGTCCTCTGGGGCCCCGGAACCTGTCACGCCAGCTTCCTTACCCAACAATTTATGTGGTAACGATAAGTTAGGCGCCGACGAATCGTCATGTCGTTGATCTGGAAAAGGCTCGTTCACTCCCCGTCCCTCTCCAGGAGACGCCTGAGCTGAGGCGGACTCCTGTACATGTGTGCCATGCGGTGTGGTGCGAGGGAATTCGACATGAGGCGGAATGATTGAAGGGTATTCGATTGTGCCATCAGGGCCGATATATACTGCGGGCAGTTCATCTGCTGGCTCGTAGTTTGGCGGAAGGTGCGACATTTGCCGCCGGGACGAGCTCCTCGTCGTGCGTCGTGGCCGACTTCCTCGTCGATTCGTCTCGATAGAGTTGTAGAGCTACTGATCCAGAAAGTTGGTCAATCGATTATGTGGATTATAGTATAATTATGCTTTAAAAATTATATATACTGCTGATAGAATTGAGTTTGGCTTGCTGTTAAAGCATTGTTGTCGCTCTCTTGTCCAGTTGTCCAGGTACAGAGAAACATTTCTCGCAAGGATGGTCCCGAACCGACGACGTCATAGAGTACAGGAACAGCGAATATACAAAAGCTTGGCAAGCAACCCGCACAGAGATCTGAGACACAGATGTACCATATCAGGGTAGGCTGATATATTATGGAGTTTTAGTGCAGACAGCACAAGTGCTCAGAGTTTAACAAATGGTTAAGAGAGAGCTGGCGTCTTACATATAGATCAAGCATCAGGCTTGTGATATGCTTAAGGCTATTATGATCTAATATATAGAGAGTAAAATGGAACATTTGACACAAAGAGTGGCCTTCACGCTTTGATATGACACCACATTGACAACTTATAAACTATATAGAATAGACATTTTAAATACGCTGGACAAAATGGACAATAAATAAACAATGAGGGCCTGTTATAGAATTCCTCTTTTGAATTCTACAATGTCATTCGGAAAATCTCCGAGGGCTCCGAAGTCACGTGTACGGACTTTTGTCGGGCCGTGCAAGTGATGAAATACCCCGCGCTAAACCCCCCGCAGTACAGCATTCCGCCCCACCAGCCACCGCCACACCCGTCTGGCTCTAAAGACTTCTCCCGGGTGACGTATCGGATCACTGTAACCCATGGGGAACTGTGCTAATTATGAGAACATTTTGAATAGCATTTAATAAATTATAAATATGGACTGGCTTTGTGATTTTCCCAGGAGAGTAGATTGTAACTTAATTCCAAACCGCAACAATGCATTCGACTCTCAGATCCCCAAATAGGCTCTGCCAGCCTCTGCGTTCTCAGATTGCTCGTGCGGGCAATGGAAGGCGAGGCATGCAGTCTGCATCCACAGAATCCAGGAAGGAAGGCGATATATCATCTGTCTTTTCTTCCCTCAGCGGTGAAGTCCAAAAGCCTCTGCCTCAGCGCTTTGCAGAGCAGAAGCAGCGTTTGATAAACGGCAATGAAGATGCTGTGCAGCACGCATGGAACTCTCTCCTGCCCCAACTTCGTCGAGAGATAGAAGAGATTAGGAGCACAGGCCCGGCCATTGTCCCAGAGCTGGACTTCAAAGACATTGACCACCCAAATACCCAGCAAGATTTTGCCAAACGCTTGAAGAAGACGGGCGTTGCAGTCATAAGAGATGTTGTAAGCGAAGAGGAAGCACTGGCCTGGAAGTCAGAGATCAGAGAATATATTAAACAGAATCCACAAACCAAAGGTATTTCCCTCTCTCTCAGTTCCACGGTTAACCATCAAACTAACTCCCTCATGTAGCCTTCCCGCCTGACGACCCCCAAGTCTACGAACTCTACTGGTCTCGCCCCCAGCTCCGTGCGCGCGCTCACCCAAACCTCCTTGCCGCACAATCCTTCCTAATGAGCCATTGGCGCTCCTCCTCTCCCACCGCGCCCGTCTCTCCTACCCACCCCGTCTCCTACGCCGACCGCCTACGCATCCGCAACCCGGGCGACAACCGATTCGCGCTAGGACCTCACTGCGATGGCGGCAGCGTTGAGCGATGGGAGGATAACGGCTACGGACTCGGAGGTGTCTACGACGCCGTGTTCCATGGTGACCTTGCGGCTTTTGATCCATGGGAGTCGTCCTCGCGCCTTGAAGCTGTCAGCGATAACTACAATGGTGCGGGAGCCTGTAGCATGTTCCGCATGTTCCAGGGCTGGATGAGCATGTCGAACACGGCGCCGGGAGAAGGCACCCTGAGGGTCAACCCGTTGTTTGACAGGGCCACAGCGTATTACCTGCTCCGTCCATTCTTCGAGGCGGTGCGAGGCCCTAAGGATATGGACAAGGAGGACTTCCTCTCTGCGAATAACTGGAGGTTGAAGAAGGAGCAGGACTCGACGCTTGAAGGCGCATATCCGAGCCAGTGCCTCGAGCTGAACGATACTTTACATCCTCACCTCGAGCTAGAGAAGTCGATGATTAACATCCCTGCCGTCCGTCCTGGAGACTACGTAGCATGGCACTGTGACAGTAAGTCTCCCTATATTAATTGTTCCACCAACATATAACTAACTCACCCCAGCAATCCACTCCGTCGATACTTCTCACACCGGAACCACTGACTCAAGCGTCCTCTACATCCCCGCTACGCCTCTCACACCCGCCAACGCCGCATACCTCGCGCGCCAGCGCGCCAATTTCCTCAAGGGCATCCCGCCGCCAGATTTCCCAGGCGGAGTGGGGGAGGAGCACCATGTTGGACGTGGTTCGGATGCTGATCTGGCGAATGAGAGTAAGGAAGCGAGGAGGTCGGTAGGAGCTGAGAAGTGGAATATTGAGGGAGAGGAGGGCGTGAGGAAGGCTCTTGAGGAGGGAAATAAGGCACTTGGGTTTTGAGGGAATGCTCCCACGTATATAACGAAGTTTTTATATTTAGTTTCGCTTAAATACCACATTTCATAAGAGTAATTATATCGTGTAATTGGATGTGACATTTGGAACTTGCGATTGGAACCACTTTCAATGTATTTGTAATTATCAATGCCCCAACAGCTATACAATAAGAATATATTCTCAAATAATATCTAACTCCCCCAGTATCCTTTCATTATTCCGACTCTCTCTCAGCCCCTCTCTTTCAAAACCATCCCCTTTCAAGCAAGAGTGAACGATCCACTCGTTCCCTCAAATGCCGAAATCTTCCCCCCAATCGGCGCCTTCGAATCTCCGAAATACTTAAAGCGGTAAGTTCCCGCCTCACTATCCGCCGCGCTCTCCCACACAAGCGTCACGTCGCTCGATCCCAGCAGGCCATCCACACGCTTCCAGTTATACAGCAAGCTCCAGTCACGGTCGTCGAGCACCGTGGTCCATGTGCCTGATGCGTCGCGCTTCTGGAGCTCCGCATATGTGCCCTCGAGCCTGAGGTTGTTACGTGGGTTCGCGCCGACGAAGGTGACGGAGATGGATTGGCCGCGGGTGTACTTTGCAGCGACATCGGTCTGCAGGGCACCGAATTTCTTGCCAATCGGTGGGTTGTCGTATACAACACCCGTGATGAAGTTGATGCTGTTGTTGACATTGTTTGGTGGAAGCGGGCCGGAAGCGGGGTGGTCGGTGGCATCAGGGGCAAGGTATGGCAGGTTGGTCAGGGTCAGGTTGATGTATGCGTTTAGTGTGTGTTGACCGTAGAGTGTGCTTGCGCCCTCGTAGCGTTGGATGCCGTATTCCTCGCTGGTGGTGATGTAGTGCGTATAGGTGTTTGCGGGGCCACCGATGACGACGACAGGTTCAACAGAAGCGGCTGATCCAGTGAGAGACATGGAGATGGCAGCGTCGTGGACGGCATCCTTCCAGCGGCGGCCAGCCATGGTTGTCGCTTCGCCAGGGCTGACGATGATGAAGAACTGCCCCACGCGGAAGGACTGCACGTCAACAATGTTCGGTGTCCAGAGATATGGCCAAGTGAGCTCGCCCACGTCAAGAAGTATCGGCTTGGGGTACTGGCACTTCTTCTGGGCTTCGCTGGGAGCCTTGAGAATCCCGGAAACAAGTTTCCAGACCGGGTTCGCGTCCGGCTCTCCAGGGTCGTTCTGGGTGAAGTCGAACAGGCCGGGCCAATCCGTCGTTCCGGCCGCGAAACTGTATCCCAGAGCCGCAGGGCAGGTCTGAACAGTTGTGCCGTTGGCGAGAGGGAACTTGAAGTTTGACATGTCGTTGAAGGTGTGATACGACTTCACGGAGCTGCCGACAACATAAGAATCTCCATCCTTGATCTTGGAATAGAGCTCGGCGGCGGCTTGGTACTGCAGACGGCCGATTTCAAAGCAGGACTTTGCGCCATTGTCTTTTTCACGGAAGAATGGACCACGCCCATGGCACTGCTCGCTCTTCCCGTCGCTGCAGACGCTCTTCTCAAAGGAGCATTGCTGGTTAGATCCGTCTTCACACCAAGCACCAAGGACGTTGGGGCTCGTGTCACCAACGTTCGCTTGGGAGAATCCTGCGACGAAGTCTCCACCGACAGACTTCTCCAAGAGATATGCGGCAACACCCTTGTTGTCACCTGTGACCAGGGTATTGTTTCCCAGCATGCTCGTCCCGTGGACGGGGAACCAGGTGAGAACACCAAGGTCCTTGCCCGCCTTACTCTGGAAAGCCAACATGGTAAGGTCTTTCTCGACCGATCCATCATCCTCGGAGCTAACATTATACTTTACCCGCTCCTCGGCCGGGTTGGCCAAGTACGCAAACAGACTGCGGTTGATGTTGGCACCGAATACCTTCGTCTGGCCGGTGCGCAGGTATCCAGGACCAAGGCTCTCATGGGCTCTCTTGACAGCGAGAATCCCACCATCGACAATGGCTTGGTAGCTCTGCTTGTCGAATCCCTTGGTCGAGATCTGCGGAATGAGGTAGTTGAGCCAGGCGCCGGGCCCAGAGTGGGAGTGCGTGCCCGTGACGGCAACATTCTGCTGTGAGTACACGGCGTACTCGGGTCCCAATTTGGCAAGACCTTCGAGAATACCGTATCGAATCGCAGTGTCGCCCATCGCAATGTCGGTGATGAGGTAGACGAACCTATCTTCTGGCTTTTCAACATCGCCGACAATGAAGGCGCGGCAGTACAGGCGCTGGCGCAAGCCCGTGCCAATTTGTTCGGAGTTGGCATAGCCCATAAAGGTGAGTTCTACGACCGGACTAGGAGCCGTCAGGATCTGTGTTTGTATGTTTGGATTGAGGTAACATACCCAGTGATATCACCTTTGCCGACACCAAGAAGGTACTCCTGCTTCCCCTCATCGCGAATCTCCTTGTGGCCACCAAATTTCTCTGCCCAGCCGCCCGATTGGTCTTGAAGACCAACGGACAGCGCCCAGGCTGCATATATCACAGCGATTATCGCGAACGGTATGGCGATCCACGCTGCCAATCTCCCGCGCCTCGTGCGCTGTCTAGCGGGCTCACCCTCACGGGCGGCGTCATCAAGGAGATCATACTTCTCGTGCTCATCCATGGCGAATAGCTCTTTTACAACAAGCTCTCGTGTTTGCACCCACCACAGCGGCGCCTGCTCATCTTTAATACCCACCCAGCCCTGCCTTCGGCTACCCCACCTCGGCACCAGGCCGTCAAGCTTTGCATCCATCGTATATCCTAGTATATCCCAGTTATACTTCGTAGTTTACTATGTAGTAGTAGGCCCGCCACGGTCCGATCTCTCCCCAAAGCGTCCAAGCACCGGCGATGGGGCACCCCTTCTCACAGCCACCAGGCACCGTAGCGACGCGGGACCACCGTACTCGCACCGCTTCGCTTCCCTGAATCAAATCACTCAGCTTGCCTTCTGATCGGAAGAGGGTCCCGCGTGCGCCAACCGCCGTCATCCGTGGCTCTGAGTGGCTAGTAGGTAATAAGTGTGATATGTGCTTGAACTATCCCAGCCATCTTCCCATGACTGGACTGGCGTCGCGCGCATCATCATCAGCCCTTTCCCCGCTTTGTTTGTGTGCCCCATACTTTAAACATGCCGATGCGGCTTCCTATTCGGGAATTGTTTACTGCGGGGGGGGGTGTTAACTTGAATAGTATAGTCCCAGGGTTGAGATCATCACATGCGACATGTGCCTTGTGCCTTGTGCCTTCCCATTTGCGATTTGCGATTAACGATTTGTATAGTACCTTATTTTACTTTGGTCTAGATAAGAGCGATTTGCAACCTCCTAAAATGTAGATATATTTAAAATCTCGAATGGAACTCGAGTGGGTATTGGAGATCGTAGAAGATCGTAGGAGATCATGGGAGATCACGGTCGCGATTGAACCCGTGGTACTGGTCACCGCCCAATCTGCACAACTCCACCACAAAGCTTGTGACACAACCCTGAGTCCAAGCTTGAACTACGGCGTCCGAAAGCACTCCACGGCGCATTTCGCGAATTTCCCGTGAGCCAGAACTTCAATCCGAGTAGAGCTGGAGTCACCTGGTTATGGAAGGTGGACAATTGACCATTTAATTCTACATGCCACCCTTCGTTGTTTTGCCTGCAGCAAGGGTCATCCGCAATGGAAGTCTGCATCGCCATTTGTTGACGCCTTGCCAATTGGTTGTGCAGCAATGCTCCTCCCGAATTAGCTATACGCCGCCCCTCACCAGACAAAGCTCGTCGTCCTCTTCAACTCGTTGGAAGAGCAGACAAGGGCGAGATTCCTTTGCAAGGGAAGCTAAAGTTCGAGGTCTTCAGAGCCGGGCAGCGTTCAAATTACTAGAGGTTGGGCCCCCACCCCCTTCAATATACGAAAATTGTATCTAATACCTTCAAAAGATCGACTCAAAATACAAGCTGTTCAAAAAAGGGCAGACTGTTATAGACCTGGTAAGGGGCTACTGGCTCAAACTGATGTTTCAATTGTTGACAGTATAGGGTTATGCGCCAGGAAGCTGGTCACAGGTAAGTCATTTTTGGAGATGCCATTGGGAACCCGCTTGACGCTCAATCACAGGTTGCTGTAGAACGCACCAAACCAAATGGCCGTATAATTGGAATAGACATCATTCCTGCCCAACCGCCGAAGGGGGTGTCTACCATCCAAGGAAACTTTTTGTCCAAGGAAGTGCAGGCAGAAATCAAGCAATTTCTCAATGATCCACATAGGGGTCGACCTGGCCAGCAGATGCACGCTCCTATAGCTCAAGAGCTCCACCAACAGACCCCTGATTCTGTAGCCGTGGGCGATGTCCAAGAAGATGCGCCTACGGCGAGCAAGGCAAAGAAGCCCAAGGACGAATCGGGAAAGACGATTGATATTGTTCTAAGTGATATGTCCGCACCCTGGGAGCAGACGAGTGGTTTTTGGAAGAGGAGTCTAAGTAATCCGTATAGGATGATGAATACGAGCGGTATACCGTTCAAAGACCACGCAGGGAGCATGGTATGAACCAACTTTCTTTCAACTCCGTGTCCCAGCTAACATATCCAAGGATTTATGCAACGCAGCGCTAGAGTTCTCCTTCGACACTCTCAAAACTGGAGGCCATTTCGTTTGCAAGTTCTATCAAGGAGCAGAAGATAAGCAGTTGGAGAACCGCCTTAAGAAATTGTTTGGTGCCGTCCATAGGGAGAAACCGGAATCTTCGAGAAGTGTTTGTACTTCCCAAATTCCATTCAAGCGTCGTGCTTACGAGATTAGGAATCAAAAGAGGCGTATTTTGTGGCGTTACGCCGAAAAGAAGCAGCCAAATATGCGGACATATTTGGGGCAGATGGGATATAACAGCCTCTGAGAGGCTCTGTAAATTAGGTTAAATAATAATACAAATTTCACATCCAAAGCGAGCATGAGAAAATGGGCATTGGTCAAATACATAAAGGCATACATTGCCTATTCTATACATCTGAGTCTCGTTATTTGAAACCCAGTAATTCTTACAAGGCCACAACCTCGACTTCTTCAGCCACCCTCTACTGCGATGTCATTTTTTCCCTCTCATCTTGTGTCACACAGCTTGTCTAGAGTACACAAGTATATCTATGAGAACGGTGGGAGCCAGAATGGGTATCCACCATTCTTGATGCGGAAAACGCTCAATAAGAAGCTGTACATGATGAAGATAATACCACACCAGACCACGACAGCAACTTGTTGCGCCCTCGGGTTAGATATGCGGGGAACCTTGAGGGCCAGCGAGATGGTAGCAAATGATAGAAGGCCATCTGGGTATGTTAGACATGGTTCACCAGAGATAATGCGGGCAAATAACTTACACATAGCTGCCACGATCTGCGTCTCCAGACCATACTGGTTGGAAAAACCGCCTGCGAAATAACTGACGCCACCGTGTCCATCGCCAACGACGTATGGCACCTTTCTAATGTGGTTGAACATATGTCCACTTGTGAAGAGGAGGATGGCAATCAAGCTGATGGCCGCCCAAAGGTTGCGGTTCTGAACGATAGGCAGTAGGTATGGCCACGCAACGCCAATAAATGTGATTGTTGCGAGGGCAGTCGTTGATACCGCAATAATGCGCACCCAGTTGATAGGGCGGCTTATCGGGGGATGAGGGCCATCTGGTATCTGACGACTGACCCAAGCGTGGATTTGTTCCGCGGATTGTTGTCTATCAAAGTGAGCAGATTATCATCGTGTAAAAACAGGTAGAACTTACCCGCCAGTAAAGTCATAATGGAGAGGTGCATTGCCGGCAACTGCAAGGGGGCCAGTCGTGGGACGGAAGAATAACAGTACCGGGGCCGTTTGTAGCCCAAGCTATTACTGTTAGCACATATATATTTCCAAATCACTGTGGTCTTACAGATTGAAAAGTGTCCTTGCCATCGACAAAGTCAAGTGTGCCGAATATCACACGAGAATCGCCCTTCTTGTCGCCCTTGGTCCAGCTCTTGCCCAAAAGTTCCCATTCCGGTTGGAAAGCAGTGCACATAACGCATCCAAATCTTGGCTCCAGAGCCGTCAAGAGGACTGCGACCGAGTAATCCCGGGGTGCCTTGGTCAATCTGCCATAGCTCGCATCAGTCAGCTTCAATGGAGACGACACCAGCGACTTGGCTTGGAAATCGGGGAATCGATCCACGGCAGCCTTTTTGGCGGCGAGGCATGGCGCCAGGAGGAGGGCGAATATCAGATCGCCGAAGAGACGCATCGTGAAGAAAATCGTGTCGTTCAATTGAATCGCTACGATTACGTTCTACACATGTAGTTGAGCTGGCTTCACAGCTACTCGTTGTCCTCAAACCAAGCTTACGTAAGCTACTAATAAGCTAACAGGGGTATCGATAGCGTTGTTTACAGTTGACGCGATTGCATGTAGCTTATCCACGATCAAGTAAATAGATACCAACATACTTGAGTGTCGCATTCTTATGTTTAACTAATACTTACAGCTATTCGAGCTATACTTATGCATACCATGGATTCATCTTTGATGTTCGAGGATTCCACTACTCTCGAGGTGTGTTCTAATGCACATAGTGGGGGTTGTTGGGGTTACTGACAAATATACAGCACATCTCAACATCGCAGTGCATGGAATTGGAATATAGCAACAGCCTACTCAAACAGGACAGCATCGTCAGGGACGAAAACTCACGGCGCCTTCAGCTTCAACTCCTTCTACTACAAGATGACAACGACGAACTGCAGCAACAAGTAGCCTTGGCGACCGAGCGAAACACCCAACTTGCCATTGAGAACGAGCGAAACTTGCAGCGTGCCACTGAGAACGAGCGACTCGCTCAGCTTGCCACTGAGAATAACCAAAAGACACAGCTTGCCACTGAGGACGAGCGAATCACGCAGCTTGCCATTGAAAACGAACAAAACGCCAAACTTCTCCTTGAGAAAGAGCGAAAGATTCAACAGCTTACCGCTGAGAGCGAGCGAAACAGCAAGCAGCTGGCCCTCGAGAAGGACCGGAACAGCAAGTTAGCTCTCGAGAAGGAACGGAGCAGCAAGCAGTTAGCCCTCGAGAAGGAAAAGAACGCCAAGCAGCTGGCCATCGAGAACGAGCGCAACAACCGCAAACTGTCACTGGGGGCCCCAGCACCCATAATCCCTGACGAGATAGAGCGTAACGTCCGCAAAAAGTCAGTAGGAGCTCCAGCGCCAATAATCCCCGACGAACCAGAGCCCAAGAAGAAGAAGCGCAAGGTCTTCGGGACCGTAAAGACAATATTCGACGAAGAGTACAACGAGGCAGAAAAACGGCCAACAAAGATAACGCTAGCCCCAGCTCTGGCAAAACCTGGAGGAAACCTTGCCTTCCTTCGCAAAAGCGATTCAGGCGGTGCTGCTGCTGCGTTTTCACCGTTGAAAAAGGACAAGAGGGGCAGAAAGACTGGTTTTCTTGGGGTTTGACCTGTGAGGCTGCTATAAATACTTCGGAATAAGTAAATTCCGCTCCGTGCGACACCCAAACCTCAAGCAAGCTTCCTTATTCATAGTCAATCGCCAGGTATGGACGCGACTGGGAAGGCTGGCTCTGCGAAGCAACAGTCTCTTCTCGAAAAATCTGCTCATGGCGCGACATTCCTCATCGCCTTACAAATAGGCTCACGGGCATTGACATTTGCCGCCAACCAGGTTCTCCTCCGATTCATATCTCCTGACTTGTTGGGAATATCAACGCAGTTCGAGGTGTACCTGATATCGGTACTGTTTTTCGCGCGCGAGTCCCTACGAGTAGCAATACAACGGCAGTCCGAAGTTTCTGAGGGTCCTGGGGAGGCAGACAAATCTACACAGAATGGGGAAAAATCAGAACGGAAGAGGAAGCAGGCCATAGAGAAAACGCAGGCGCTGGTGAACCTTGCTTACGTTTCAATATGCTTGGGTATCTTCTTTGCGGCGGGGCTGGCCTGGGCATACGTGCGTTCGCTGCGCTCCAACCCCAAGGTTCTCGGCACTCTCTACTTCAAAGAAACCCTCCAGCTCTATGCGATCGCGGCCGTCTTTGAGCTGTTGGCCGAACCGTGCTTCGTGGTTGTCCAGCAGAAGTCCGAATACAAAACACGGGCATTTGCTGAGTCTACAGGAGCGTTACTTCGTTGCGTCGTGACATGCGGCTGCATCATCTTTGCTTCTAAGACTGGCTTAGAAATGGGCGTCTTTCCGTTCGCTCTTGGCCAATGGACGTATGGCCTGTCGATACTATTATGTTATCTTTGGCGAGTCTCACCTATAGCAGCTACAGACAACTTTTCTTTGCTTGCGCGGCCGATAGCGCCGAGTAGCAATGAAACTTACATCATGTCATATTTCTCAAAGCCACTTATAACACTTGGGGCGAGTCTTTTTGTGCAAGGTGTTGTCAAGCATATTCTGACAGAGGGAGACGTGCTTCTAATATCATATCTGGCCTCGCTTTCTGCCCAGGGAGTATATGCCCTGGCATCAAACTACGGAGGTCTTGTTGCCCGTATGGTCTTCCAACCCATCGAAGAAAGCAGTAGGAACTATTTTGGCAAGCTTCTTTACTCCAGCAACGGCCAACGCTCGAGTGGGACAATATCAACTGCAAGAGACGATCTCCACAAGCTACTGCGGATATACACACTCATGTCAATATCGGCAATGACGGTTGGGCCAACCATGGCACCGTTACTTTTGAACTTCGTTGTCGGGAGTAGATGGGCGTCAAGTGGTGCAGGCGACGTCCTTTCCAAGTACTGTTACTACATACCCCTTTTGGCATACAACGGCGTCCTGGAGGCTTTTGTATCGGTTGTTGCTACCGAATCCCAACTGAACCGGCAATCCATGTGGATGTTGGCATTTTCTATAGGATTTGCCAGCACTGGCTATGTTTTCCTCCGTCTGCTAGATCTCGGCGCGATAGGTCTTGTTTATGCAAATATGGCAAACATGGTGTTTCGGATACTATGGAGTTATAATTTTATCAACAGCTTTTTCCGCAGGCATAACAGCCAATTGAACTTGTCTCTGATACTACCAACAGCAACGACAATTGCTGCTGCTATAGGGACCATTGCGGTATTTTACCACCAGAACGCACAAGAGGGCAGCGACATAAAACACTTCATTACCACGACTGTAATTGGAGCTGGCTTCTTCATTCTTCTGTAAGGAAACCATCTAATCTACCGAACATATCCAGCTAACATAATAAAAGCGTCGTGTCCGAGCATAAGTTCCTTTTGCAATGCTACCGCTCAGTCCGAACGCCATCTACATGATCCCAATACCGTAACGGTCCTCAGTCAAACTTGATCTTGGTTGCCGCCTTTGAGGTGTCCACATCCTTGAAGAATGCACCGTAGGCCTCGTGTCCCTTCTTCTTGACGGTCGTGCCGAATTTAAGTAACTCGTCTGGGACTGGCTGGTTTGCAGCCTTCAGGACGTTTATTAAGCTGCGGTACATTAGATTCTTGTCGAGTTTTGGGGTATTAATTTGAGTAACTTACGCTCCTGATTGTGCCTTGTCATGTTCCGTGAACAGCGTGATTGCCAATCCTTCCTTGCCAGCTCTTCCGGTACGACCGATGCGGTGGACGTAATCCTCCACGGTAAGGGGGAACGTACAGTTCAAGACGAGCTTCACCGCTGGGATATCCAAACCTCTTGCAGCAACATCGGTGGCGACAAGTACTGGTGTAGTTCCCTTCTTGAAAGCGTCGAGACTCTTCGTCCTCTGCTCCTGCGACAGATCGCCATGAATACCGGCAACTCTGATACCCTTTGAGCGGAGGAAACCCTCGACTCTGGTTGCTTCCTTCTTGTAGAGGCAGAACACAATAATCCTATCATCCTTCTGGCTGCCGCTCTGGTGCTCCTTCAGGATTTGCAAAAGACGGTACTCCTTGCCACGAGGGTCGACTACCTCGACCTTCTGCACAATGCGGGTGTTCGCGCGTAGGTCTCCGGTGGGGTTGTCTCCGATAGCAATCTTAATTGGCGATGTCATAAACGTTGATGCCAGTGCCCGAACAGATTCTGGCCATGTTGCGGTGAACATGAGTGTCTGCCTCTCACCCAATGGGCGGGCGGTATTGATGATCTTCCTGATCTCCTCTTCGAAACCTTTATCCAACATCCTGTCCGCCTCGTCCAAGACGACATAGGAGACCTTGCTAAGATTCGCGGACCCCTCATTAATAAGATCGTTCAGGCGACCGGGTGTTGCGACCACAATGTCGGCGGTCTTGAGCGCTCTGCGCTGCTCATCCTTGGCCACACCTCCGTACACACAGACAGCCTGCATTCCAGAGAGGGCAGCCAGCTTGTTGATTTGCTCGTAACTCTGCATCGCGAGCTCACGGGTTGGCGAAACAACCACAGCCTTCGCTCCCTTGAACTTTGGCTGCTCGCTAATGTGCCTGATACATGGCACGGCGAAAGCCATCGTCTTCCCGGAACCGGTCTCTGCTACACCAATGACATCGCGGCCGGCCAACAAGAAGGGCCATGCAGCGGCCTGAATCGGAGTAGGGCTTTTGAAGTCTTTGAAGGGCGCGCGTTGTTTCGGGTCGGTAATTGGGAGGTAAGCAAAGTCGATAATGGGTCTCAGCAAGGCTTGCGACGTCGGGTCGGTAATGTTGATGAAGTTATCGGTCAAGAATTGGTCGACCTTAGACTGTGGAAGACCTGCCAAATCGGCAGAGGGGGTATAGCTGCCACTGCTCGTAGTCTCTGCTGGTGTAGTTGACTCGGTGGAGGGGGGCGTAACAGAGGCAGGTTCAGCCTTCTCCGCCTTCTTAGCCTTCTTCAATGCCTTCTTCTCGGCCTTCTCTTTTTTCAGAGCAGCCAGATCTTCGGGCGACGCATCACTGTCCTGTTCAAGAGCACGTTTCTCCTTCTTCTCGCGACGTTTTCTCTCCTTGCGCTCTTCCTTTGTCTCTTTCACTGTATCATCGGCGCCATTGGCTCCATTGTCGACTGACTTTGCCTCCTTGCGGCTTTTCTTTTTCGCCGGCACACTTGTCGGTATTCCAGCAGACGCAGCAGCGACCTCAGTCTCTTCAAGTGCTCTCTTGACCATGATCGCGCGGTTGTGCAAATGTGTCAAAGCTGTCAATTTTCTCAAAGTTCCAACTAGGAACGAGGCTAAGTCAAAAAATAATTCTGGGCTTTCACTATCGGATCAAATTTTCGCCGTGTACAGTCAGCGTGTCATGTGATATCAACTATAGGTTCTGAATTTATTTTCATAGAACGACCCTGCGCTCAAACTAAGTTATCCCAATTTGGAACAGTGAGCAATATCGAACCCCTAAATATACATAGTCCAAAGGAGTAGAGTTAAGTCGCATGGAACTTTTCAACTGGCGAAATGCCATTTCCGGATACCAATTTGCATAGAACCCAGCCCACCATCAAGCAGAAAGTCGTTCCGCTTACCAATTGTTTTCGTTTACATACGAATCCCCCCTCTTTGAAAACACTCGTCATGCCATCCATGGCCGCACACGTACTCCCCGTAACAGATCTCCTGATACCTACGCGGTCGCCGATGAGCCCTGTGTCACAGTCTCGATATCAATCTTCGGCAAGCTTGAGCCGGTACCTCCGAGATTAGTAGCCTGGGTCTCCGGGTTCTTGGTGTAGTAGTTTGAAATGGCAGACTTGATTGCATCCTCTGCCAGCATAGAGCAATGAACTATAGTATAATTAGTAAATGATTATCCATATTACGGCAGATAGGACTTACGCTTCACCGGAGGTAGACATAATTCTTTGGCGATTTCCGTATTCCGTACTCTTCCGGCCTCCTCCAAAGTCATACCGCGAACCAGCTCCGTCAAGTATGATGACGAGGCGATTGCTGAACCGCATCCGAAGGTCTTAAACTTCACATCGGAAATGGTGTTGTTGGTGGGATCAACCCGGATCTGAAGCTTCATCACATCACCACACGCCGGAGCGCCAACAAGTCCGGTTCCGACATCGGTATCGGCCTTGGACATGCTTCCGACATTGCGCGGCCGAGAGTAGTGATCAAGAACCTTCTCATGGTATTGTCTGCGGCCATTCGCGATGCGGTTCGCGATGACGGGTGTTGCAATCCGTGCCGAAGAAGGTCCAAATGCACGGGTCTGGGTTGATAATGCCCTCGCGGCCGCCCGCGGAGCAGTGGCGATAGCCCTTTGAAACATTGTAGATCCCGCAGTGGTGTAATAAATCAATTTAGTTCGAATAGTAGGGATTTTATCGTTTTATCGAGGTTGATGATGAGGTAGATGGTTGTTGAGTTTCGAGGTCTGTGGGTATTGAGTAAGATGATGAGGATCAGATAAACGGTAACCGCGGGAGATACAGAAATATGAAATCACCGGTCATGGGTGGCAAATTCCGATGCACGTGATTTGATTTGTAAGCAACCCCTCCCACGATGATAACCTACCCCCAGGGTAAAGATAGTAAAGTACAAATCCGGAGTACTTCCAGGCTACAACCCCACCCCTCTCGTCATCCCGCCATTTTGTCATGTTTGCTCAAGTTTAGACCTCTTTATCTGGACAACACCAACAGCTTCCCCTCGATCCCATCAAGCTCATCACCCAATACAAAGCACGAAGTAGCTTATTATGGACATCTAATTGTCTAGAGTTTTTGTGAACCCCGAAGACCGCAATACTATAATTCCCCAGTCTCTTTCTTTATTCAGACACTAGCTCCAGGCACAAGACAATATGGCGTGTAAACATCTCGAATCGTTGGGTAAGCTGATGAATATCGCAATCCAGTCCACTATCCATGTCCATCTCTTTATCTCACAGGGTTTCCCTTGTCGCCTGCGAGTGTCGTTATTGCTAGTTTACTAACTAGACCGAACAGAGCTTCGCCCTCCGGGCCCAAATCAAGCTGTCTACCGTGAAGACTGCACACAGTGCTTTGATTCTATTGTGAGCATATGGAAGCACTTTGAACAACGCGACGGTGCAGTGTTAATATTCTCATCTAGGATGACTCGACGGGATTAGACGTTTGCCTCTATTGCTTCAATGGAGGATGCACTGGCGAGAGGAACCACAGCCAACTGCATTATTCGCGGTCACAGCACCCCCTCGTTCTCAACATCCGGCGTACCAAGCGCGTAATCGTTCGAGATGAACCCAGGCAAAAGATGTCGAAGCTCGCCATATCCGCAGAAACAGAAGCTGATCGTTTCGATACCCACTTGGTTGTTCGCTGCTTCGAGTGCGGGATTGATAATGTGGATACAACTCCAGGCCGTATCGCATCAGTTGTTGATGGAGTCATGAAAGCAAACACATTTTCTAGACAGGAAGAAGTCAAAGCATGGGAACAGGAGATGACGTCTTGCGAGCACATCCTGACGCTCTCCCAAGAACCGGCACGACAGATCGAGTCTCAGGATCTTGGTCACTGCTCGATGTGCAGCTTGCAAGAAAACCTTTGGCTATGCCTTCAATGTGGGAACTTGGGCTGTGGTCGAGCCCAGTTTGGTGGAGTTGGCGGTCAGTCTCACGGCTTGGCACATGCCGATGCGTCGCATCACGCTGTTGCCGTCAAGTTGGGATCAATCACCCCAGAAGGCACGGCCGATGTATACTGTTATCAGTGTGACGAAGAGAGAGTTGACGAAGATCTCGGCAAGCATCTAGCTCATTGGGGAATTATTCTTGCTGAGCGCCAGAAGACAGAAAAAAGTCTCACGGAAATGCAGATCGAGCAGAACCTAAAGTGGGAATTTTCTATGACCACCGAAGATGGCAAGGAGCTCAAACCATTATTTGGCCCTGGCCTGACAGGTCTCAAGAATCTTGGCAACAGCTGCTATTTGGCCAGCACAGCCCAGTGCCTTTTTTCTCTACCTCAGTTTCAAAAACGATACTTCCACCCCGAGGAACAACCCTCGCAAGTCCAGGAGCCAGCACATGACCTTGAGACGCAACTACGAAAGATAGCCGACGGCCTTCTCTCTGGTAGATACTCCAAACCTGATTCAGATGTCGTTGCGTCCGAGTATTCAGCAGAGATTCCTTGTCAAAAAGGCCTCGCCCCATCAATGCTGAAACATTTAGTTGGTCGCGGACACGTCGAGTTTTCTACAATGCGTCAACAAGATGCCTTTGAATTCCTGTTGCATCTCTTTAAGCTCATCAATCGTTCTCAGCACCCACCCGCATTAGGCGACCCAACAGATGCATTCCGATTTGTCATGGAGCAGCGACTACAGTGCCTATCATGTAAGAAAGTTAGGTATAGTACGGAAGAGCAGGATAACATTTCGGTTCCACTTCCTGTCCGGAAGATTGAGCGTCAAGCCGGTGAATCAGAGTCATCTGCGGGGCAATACGAACCTGTCACGTTTAAGGAATGCTTGGAGAGCTTTACTGCAGAAGAGGTTGTTGAATTAACTTGTGTCTCCTGTGGAAGCAAGGACGGCTTTACCAAGAGGTCCCTTTTCAAAACGTTCCCGGCGGTTTTAGCTGTAAATGCTAGGCGAATCATGCAAGTAAATTGGGTGCCGACGAAGGTGGACGTCCCAGTTATCGTTGGGGATGATCCCATCACTCTGGATAGCTACAAGTCACTTGGGAAGCAGGACAGCGAGGAGCTTATGCCCGAAGATGTAGGGAGCGCCCAGCCTGCCTTTACAGCGAACCCGGAAGCTCTTTCAAACCTAGAGCAGATGGGGTTCCCAGCCGCTCGATGCGAGAAGGCGTTACATGCCACTGGGAACACTGATGCAAATGCAGCCATGGAGTGGCTCTTTGCTCACATGGAGGATCCAGATATCGACGAGCCATTAGCTCTTGGGAATTCTGCTGGACCAGCAGCCCCTGTGGATGCTGAGAAACTTGAGAACCTTGGCAATATGGGTTTCAGCCCAAACCACGCCCGTAAAGCTCTGAAGGAAACCGGGGGCGACATGGAACGAGCAGTTGACTGGCTCTTCAGTCACCCCGATGACCAGGGCGATGTTGATGATGGTGGACAAACTTCGGAAACAGCTCGCCCGAACGAGACGCCGGGTTCTGATGCTTTGCCCGCAAGGTTTGAGCTGCAGTCGATAATTTGCCACAAGGGCGGTAGCATACACGCTGGGTAAGCTGAGACGTCCATTCTTATAACTTATTACCTGCTAACACTCGGTAGTCACTACGTGGCCTTCATTAGGCGGCAGCTTGAGTCGAATAAGGTCAAGTCATGGGTCCTCTACAACGATGAGAAGGTCGTTGAGGCTGACAATATGGAGGAGGTGAAGAAATTTGCCTATGTATATTTTCTGGAGCGTCTGTAGCTATCTACTGGGAGCTTTAGTTACAAGGCGTCAACATAAGCTGCCCATCTGGGTACTATTTGACTAGAATATGATAAACTAAGGCCCATTTGGGCTGT
The DNA here is from genome assembly GCA_001630585.1 of Pseudogymnoascus sp. BL549. NCBI lineage: Eukaryota > Fungi > Ascomycota > Leotiomycetes > Thelebolales > Thelebolaceae > Pseudogymnoascus > Pseudogymnoascus sp. BL549. The sequence continues at coordinate 2,426 of LNAR01002053.1, read as the reverse complement.
ATTCCACTGATCCAGTTATGATTTTGTAGTCGAGATAAAATAACGCCAGGTTTGTGCCACTTGTACAACATAAAAGAGACTATTATCATTACAAAACAATAAATAAGCACTTACATCGACAGCCGTTGACCAAGTCCATGACATACAAAACATCAAATTGATGTTGATGCCTCAGGCATGAATGCCCCTCACTACCACTCTACGCGAACGCGTACACAAACCCCACCCAACCCAACATCGCGTCAACCGCGCATTTGTCGCCTCTTCATTATCTGCCTCTTCAGCCTCCTTCACTCCTGCACGTACCTCGCCAGCAATAACAACCCAACCAGAAATCATGGCCGCCGATGCAGCATCAAAGATTACTCCCGGGGTTTTAGAGTTTGTCTACCTTCTGTAACCACAGCAGAGTCTGTGGAGCTGACTAACGTTATCCAGTGCAATCTTCAACGACCCCGAGCGACGCGCAACGGACTTCCCAGTGCCAGTATGCCAGTGCGTCCAGATTAAGCCTTTGGCTTCCCAAGGCAATGGAGCAGAAAGATACAGGGTGGTACTCAGCGACACCAAGAACTTTGTGCAGAGCATGCTTGCTACAGGTAAGAAGGATGATGGACATCAGGTGGCACACAGATGTCTAACTACAATACAGGAGCAAATCACTTCATCCACGACCAGAAGCTGAAGAAGGGTTCGCTGGTGCGTCTGAAGCAATTTCAAGCAAACGCCCTCAAAGGCAAGAGGTGGGTTATCCCCTGGTATCCTCCATGTCGGTCGCTAATAGTTCTAGGATCTTGGTGATCATGGATATCGACGTTTTGGCCGAGTTTGGCGAGCCGGACAAGATTGGAGACCCCCAGGCGTTGAAGGTCAAGGATGAGGAGGAAGATGTGAAGCCTGCGCCAGGCGCCGTGTCGGGAACTGGGTTTTACGGAAACAAGCCAGCACAACAACCAGCAGAGCGATCGATCCCGTCTCGAACCGGCCCTCCGAGCTCCGCAGCACACTCAAACATATATCCGATCGAGGCGCTCTCTCCTTACGCAAATAAATGGACCATCAAAGCCAGGGTATCAAACAAATCAGAGATCAGGACGTGGCACAAGCAGAGTGGTGAGGGGAAGTTGTTCAGTGTCAACCTGCTGGACGAGAGCGGCGAGATCAAGGCTACAGGGTTCAACGAGCAATGCGACCAGCTATATGATTTATTTCAAGAGGGTCAAGTGTACTACATTTCGTCGCCATGCAAGGTTCAACTGGCGAAGAAGCAATTCACCAACCTCCCCAACGACTACGAGTTGACGTTTGATCGAGAGACGCAGGTTGAAAAGGCGGAAGACCAAGAGAATGTGCCCCAAGTCCGATTCAACTTCACAAACATTGCAAATTTACAGACGGTGGAGAAGGACACTACGATTGATATCATTGGGGTGCTCAAGGAGGTCGCCGATGTCAACCAAATTATCTCAAAGTCCACGAGTAAACCATACGACAAACGCGAGCTGACTCTCGTCGACGATAGTGACTTCTCTGTTCGTTTGACCATCTGGGGAAAGACTGCGGTATCTTTTGATGCTCAACCAGAGTCGATTGTTGCATTCAAAGGAGCAAAGGTCTCGGATTTCGGTGGAAGGAGTTTGAGCTTGCTTTCGTCTGGCTCTATGACTCTTGACCCTGACATTCAGGAGGCTCATAAACTCCGAGGCTGGTACGATACTCATGGGCGCAGTAACACATTTGCGTCTCATTCTGGGATGGCAAGTGCTGGAGCCGCAGGAGGCCGCCAGGATCCAGTGATGACCATTGCGAAGGTTTACGAGGACAACCTGGGCATGTCCGAGTCGGTTGACTACTTCTCTACCAAGGCAACGATTGTCTATATCAAGAGCGAGAACTTTGCCTACCCTGCGTGCTTAAGTGAAGGATGCAACAAGAAGGTTACGGATATGGGCGATGGGACATGGCGCTGCGAGAAGTGCGAGGTCACACACCCCAAGCCCGAGTACAGATATATTATGTCCCTCAATGTCAACGACCACACTGGCCAGCTCTGGCTGAGCTGTTTTGATGATGTTGGACGGCTGATCATGGGCATGTCTGCGGACCAGCTGATGGCTCTGAAGGACAGCGATGACCCAGCTGCTGCGCGGGCATTCGAGGAAGCCAACTGCAAGACTATGTTGTTCAAGTGCCGGGCCAAGATGGATAGTTTCCAGGACCAGCAACGGTAGGCAGTCTCCATTACTGATTTTGTTGAAACGATGCTAATTAAGTGATATAGAGTGCGTTATCAGGTCTCCGGTGCAAGTCCCGTCAACTACATGAACGAAGCACAGAAGCTGGCTGAGCTGATTAAACTGTACAACATCTGATTATTAGGAGCGTCAAATGGTCTGAATTGTCGTGGATTGTCGAATTCAGGCTGC
>LNAR01002052.1:0-51342 GCA_001630585.1 Pseudogymnoascus sp. BL549 | reverse complement strand
GTGGTACATTAGTGTATATACGGAGTTAGCGCGGTACTTGTAGGTGGTGTAGTATCTCGGGGGGAGGGATGATGGGATGTGGGAGGATTGGGAGGATATGTGTGGTATTACTGAAAGTGGCGGTATGCCGGGTACTACTGTAGAGTGCTCTGCTACTAGATTGCTACTCTTACTCCTTTCATAAAAAAAAAGGTCTAGCTGGGATAAAGTGGGAATAAGGGAATAATTCATGTCTTAGGCTTCCAGATCGAACCGGGCGCCAAGGCCACGTATGGACAGTACCCGAACGCCGCACGGTAGAAGACGCCCACACACAAGAGATCCAACGGGGTGGACGGTGGGCGATGGGCGATGGGCGATGGGCGGGCGGAGCGCCGAGGCGTTTGCGTGGGATGACGGCAAGTCGTGGCTCGGCCTGGGGGAACAAGGCGGTAAGTGCGAATACCAAGACTACTATAACCGTACCAAGGCTTGTGTACGTGGAGGCCAAGAATTGGGGGGAGTATGGGGAGAATGGGGAGGGAGTTTGGAGGCACAGACAATGCTGGAGTTGGAGTTGGAGGGGAGTTGGGAGAGTGGGTTTTTCCACGCCGGCTGATATGGGGAGGTACGGTAGGAAAAAGAGCTTCATTTCGGGTCGAAACAGATGCAATTAAGTGCTGCGACGGGGAGTATGGCCAGTACGATGTACTTACTGTACTGTACGATGGGCAGAACAGCCGCTGCACATACTATAGGAGAGGGGAGAGTGCCGCCTGTTCTAGTGTGTTCCCGGGGGTGAGGAGCAGGAGCAGGAGCAGGGGGAGCCAAAATGAGCAAAGCAGACACAGCACACAGAGCACGCACGCAGCTCGCATCCAGATTGGATCTCACCACTTGTACAGTAGAGTGATCGGACAGGCACATGGCATTTAATAGGCACGGATCATGGATCTTCCCCGGACGGACGCCATGCTATTGGTAGTCTCGGACGGGGGGGTAGGAGGTAGGAGGGGGACGGGGATGAATGGGACTGGGGGAGTGGCGGGAGCAACGGATGAAGGGAAGTTAAGTAGAGGATGGAGAGAGATGTGATGGGGACAAGACGGACCAAGACAGGTGCCAAGAATTTGGAGAATGTGGGGGAGAGAACCAGAGTTTGGTCCGTATGGTCCGTATGGTCCGGATGGGCGTGGGGTGGGGGGAAGGTATGGCAGTTGAGTTTCTTGGACTGTATGGTATATGGTATGTATGAATCGTGAAGGTGAGTGAGGGTGAGAGTGGGAAGGAAAGAAGCAATTGATATTCTACAATAGTATACTGTGGAGGCTGAATTGACAGTGTTGAGTGCAATGTATACTATCCGGCGTCACAATTGTCCGTGGTCCGTGGTCCGTGGTCTGTGGTCCACAGGATAAAAGCAAGAGCACACTCTAATAAATTAATTGAAATAGGGGGATTGCGAGCATATAGGGTAATGCACTAGAATGGTCCTTTTTGAAGTGTGGCTTGTTGGAATTGGAGATGGACGTACATGAGATACATGCGGCAAGTATACATCCAGTATTTGGAGTATTCGTATCGGTGAAATGGTAACAGCGGACCGTCATGCACGTCGTCGTTCTGCGTGTGTGAGCATCGACTAAACCACTTTGGGGTGTTTGGGGTGTTTGGGGGGTGCTTGTCCTGGCTCCGCACTCACGGATTGGTAAGAAAGGAAAAAGAGAGGGGAGAGCATTGGATGCGTATGGGATTGGATGGGATGCGTATGGGATTGGATGGGATTGGATGGGCTTGGATTGGATGGGATGGGATGCATGAGAAAGAGAGGCTTACGGCTGAACTAGCCTAGGGTGGTTTAGTTTAGCCTTTTTTAACCCTGATGCTACCAGGACATGGGGTTGGGAGGACTCACCCACTCCAAACAGTTACAGTAGTGTCCCCGAGCAGGTACGAGGGAGGGGTAGGTGTACAGTACTCTACAGTAACTCTACTCGAACGCTTTCATATTCTTCTACTGTACGATTACTATGGGAGTGGAGAGAGTGATGATCAGTCGTAGTAATCGTACATACATATATACATACAATAGATATGCAGACAGCAAGCAGGAGTAACACGCTCTCTTGTATGGGTATGGCGTATAGTCCTCAAGATGTTATACTCACTCTTCAATCCTCAATCCTACCCTTCAGCTTACACCACTCCAGATCTGTGCAATATACCATACCACATATAACACTCTCCCATATACCACACACAATACACAATACACAATATACTGTAATCTGTAATCTGTAATACACCCGCCCTGTTCAACCTGGCGAGAACAGTCTGCGCTTCCATTCGTACAATATACAATATACACGCCTCAAGCTGACGTGTTGCTGTCGGGGACTACCACCACTCCTAAGTCTGCATGCATATCACAACAACCACAACAGGGCAAGCAAGCAACACACACACCAATGCATGGTAACCGCGTGGAAAGCCAACGCCAAGGTATTCATTCATTTCCAATCGATTATCTACCGGACCATACAAATACAGTCCACTGCCGTTGCGCAAGTACAGAGAGTACACCCATACCCACACCGAGTCCCGACGGGGGACTCGGGAAGAGAGCACGAAGAACCACGAAAATCTACACCCACTCACCCACTCACCCACTCACTCACCCACTCACTGCTTGCTGCAACAAGTCAACTCCTGTCGCACACCACACCACACCGAACCCACAAGCAACACAGCACAACACAGGCCACATCCTCGCATCGGCGCCAAAAAAACAATAATCCCCAAATAATACAATCTGTACTGTACATCCCCCCAAAGTACCGCAGATCAACTAAGATGACCCCCCCATTTATCCGGCGAAATGTCTTCCGCGCTCTAACCCCCTCCTCCCTAGCGTCGCCGAGGTTTGTGCGGGGGTGTTGCTTCTAACGTAGAAGGGGGGCTTGCACAAGTGGCTGCAGCCAGCAGCCAGCAGCCAGCAGCTCGCTGGTCGAGGTGTTTGTTGGATTGGAGTGTGAGTGGGAGTGTGGAACTGGTGGAATCACATCCCGGCATGCCAGCACCCACACGGCGGCAGCGCACCTCCACCCCATCGCGCCCCTCTACGTATGGGAATCGATGGGATGGGATGTTCTGGATCCGCTCGGCGATGAAAATCAAATCTCGGGTGATCTTGCCCATGCCCGTCCGTGTGCTGCTAGGGAAGGGAGGAAGAGAGAAGAGAGAGAGAAAAAAAAATCTCCAACGACGAGCCGGGGACCCTCAATACGGGATGGATATGGATATGGATATGGATATGGATATTTTGATTGATAGACTACTCGTGCCGTGCCACAGCTCTGACAAATCCCCGTTACCCTGCGCGCTCGCCGATGCTGATGCTGATGCTGATCGAGAGCGTGAGATTGGCCTACTGCTTGCTTGCTGTTGGTCCTTTGGGTGGGCTGGCCGTGCGGAGTCACATCATCGCATCACATCGCGTCCATCGTCGCATACAATACCGAAGTAGTACTATGCTGTTCTGTGCGAGTGCACCACCCACGAAGCTGGCCTGCCTCGGTGGTACATAACGCGACTGCAGCCAGGGTTGAGGGGAGAGCGACGGTCGATGGTTCGATGGCCGTTCGTTCGGCCTGCGCGATCGGCACGCACATGACATATTGTGTGGTCTGCCTCCCTCACGCTTTTTTCGGGGACTTTTTAGCATCCCGAGGCCGAAAGGGACAGCTCTCCCTCTCGCCCTTGTCTTGTCGTTTCCTTGTCACCTTCCGTTTCGCAGTATTGGCGCTTCCGTCGGCGGGTGCTATTAATACCGTTATGTACAGTACAGTGTGGTGCAGTGCAGAAAACATCCCTACAGAGGTAATCTCGCGGCCGCGGGTGTTTTGCAGATGGGGAGAGGAGGGGGGGGGGGAGGTGTACGGGACGAAGTTGTCACGTTTCAGCTTGATTGGCGTGTTGGTTTTAAAACAAAGGTTTTGTGCGATTTTACCCAGCAGAGCAAGCAAAAAACCCTTCGTTTCGCAATATTTATCCCACCACCCCCGTCCGTCCCGTTGAGCCTGATAAACCCTTATGAGACATGTCTCTAACGACCAGAGAAAAATCGATAGTACAAAAATACAACATAATACCGTACCCAGTACGAACACATACGCACACACGCACTCCGTTGGCTCGAAACCGAATGAGCGCTGAATATCCCCATGTCCCTTTCGTCTGGAAACAAACGATGGTTCGTTGATCGGCAGCGGGGAGATCGGCAGGCTTGGGGCTGATCTTGGCTTGCGAGGTGCAACGGCAGTTAGCTTTTGTCCGTTGCCTCTGTGAGGTGTGTCACGTTACCTCGGTCGGTAGTGAGAGGCGAGAGTCAATCTTCAACCAAAACCAATCGGTGGAGAGGTGGAGGAATGACGATGAAGATGAGGTACGATGCGCGTATGTACGTATGTACGGCAGCCCTGTATGATGTAGGCAAGAACCTCCAATGCCGAAACGAAACCCCCTGATCCGCATCCCACGGCATACCATCATCCCATCCAAAAACCGGGATCTTCATGTCCCCTTCCGTCCTCTCGGTGAGACAGCCGGTCGTGGTTCCGTCGACGCCACTCACCCGAGATCATCGTCATCTACGGTACAAGCAACTGTGGTGTTCGTTGGGTGGAGAACGCGTTGCACTGATGCTGCTACTGCTATGCTTTGGCGCCGTAGCTGTGGTGTGGTGGTGATGGGGTATATTGGGACTTTGGGGGGGTGCAACCTGGACAGGTAAATCAGATGGGTGTTTTTGGCAGGATGAGGATCTCTGGATCGTTTGGATATGGTGAGTTCGGTAAGTATCTAATATCGTAATTTATGGACGCGGAGTACTTCTGTAACGGGGGCGGCTGTGATGGTAGTAATGGTGGTGAAGGAAAGAGGACGATGATTGAGATGGGGATTGGGGTTATACAGTGAGAAGGGGACTTGTGGATATGCGGTACGGGTGAGGTTGTGTCGTTTGTCCCTGTTCTGTGTCTTGCAGTCGTCGGTACATTAGAATCGTCGGCGTTGAAGGCTGCTGCACTATACCTGCTGGCAAAAATGATGAGCGGAGTGGACACTATACCTTGTATAGTGGAAGTTGTGAAAGAGCTAAGGGACTTCTGGTGCGGCGTTTTGGTAATAGATATAATTCTCAAGCAATCGCACATTAAACCCGCTGAGAAACTCGGCTTTGTTCCGCCGATGATTAAGCAATCAGAGACTCGTTTGCGACGTAGGGCTGCGTACGAAGCTACTCCTATTTACGAGCTGCAAAAGCTGGGTAAATGCTCTTTAGGTTTGAGATGCAACTGTACTCCGGCCCTCAAAGTCATTTTGCTACTGGCCGTAACTTAAGCAAAGCCATTATAGACCATTATCGAAGATAAAAAATTCGTAGTTAGTATAATTTCCTGATTAGGCGTAGCGCACTACCTTCTGCAAATACGCATTGACCTCTTCAAAGTGAAAACTGTCAAGTTTGGCGCTAGTATATTTCTGGTAAATATCTTGCCGCGCATCGCCCTTCAAGGCGAAATACGCGGGTACTTTTTTATTGACTGCAAAGGAAACAGGACGCAGCGGCGAATGGGAGAAGGTTTGAAATCATATTGTCGGTGATAAAATTTACGTGTAAATAGCTAAACTGAAAAAGGTCTCTGAAAGCGACAGTCCCACGTCGCAGTCAAACGAGAAGTTGTATTTACAAACGTAACAGAGTTGATAGGACATTGCATTTACATAGCTATACCCTATTATAAACTTATTATCGTCATGATCCCTAATTCCCTAATTGTTATTGCCATATATCTCCTTTACAACTCAAACTCATCCTCCTTGCCATCGCCGTGCACTTGCCACCCGTCCTTCACCATCATCACCGGCTGAACGAGCACATTTACCGCTCCCATACCTACCCCCCTCCCCCTTGCTCTGCGTATTTCATCCTTGAACGTCCCCTTCATCATCTCCCACACATCATCCCGCCCATAGTCGACATCAGTGTTGATTTCCAACGGCCCTAGCCTTAACACTAGCTTCACCGTTGTGATGTCCCCCTGCCGGCACTGCAACTTCTCCGCTAAGTCGGCGAGAAACTCGTCAAGTGACTTCGTACCAAAGCGCCCAGCCTCCCAGAAGGTCTGGCGCATGATTCCATCGGTGTGCTGGAGGATGTAGAAGGGGATTGGAAGTGGGGCCTTCGACGTCGGGGCGGTTGGGGCGGTTGGGACGGCTGGGGTAAGTGGGTGCTTTGTTGGCAGGGGCGAGTGTTCTGCTGGAGGTAGTTGTTCTGTCGGCAAAGGCGAGGGTATACGTTGGGGTCTAGGTGGAGTTGAGGCTTTTACTGCAGCGGGTGACGGAGGGTGAACTGATAGAGAAGGCGACAGTAGAGTGTTCTTAGAGGCGACAAGAGGCGTGCGTAAAGATGGCGATGTAGTAGATGATTGCAGTAGAGGATCTAGAGCAAAATGTTCGGATTGTACTTGATCTCTCTCTACTTCCGTGCTCTTCATTATAGCTGGCAGGCTAGCTGGATGCTGCTTTTCGGGGTTAACCTGTGGTGGGGGTTTGCTGCTAATAGTCCTGTTCTGGGAGATTGGGGCGTTGTTTTCCACCACATCAGACGCTACCGACTGGTCGTCGATGATATACTCATTGATATCGTCACCAAGGATGGTTTCTGAGATGACGCGGGGTACGGGTTTGCGATCGGAGACCCGACGGGGAGAACCAACGCCGTTTGTTATACTTTCTGGAGACCTGTTGCCAGAAATCTTTGGGCGCTTGAGGGCGCGATCATTGCCTCGCATTGACCCCTTTGGTGATGAGCTTAGAGTTGATTGAGAGGGGCGCTTCGAGGAGGCGTTACGTGGCGTTGTATCTGATAACGGTTTGCTAGGCTCACTATAGTGCCCATTTTTTCGCCGAGGCGCGCGCGGCGTGACAGGCTGGTCGTCATCTTGAATAACATAGACATCTTCCTCAACCTCGGTCTCACATGTAGCTGCATACTTTGACCAATTCTGAGGCTTGTTAGGCGCGGATTCACCCGTCGCTCTCTCTGCCGCTTCCGGCCTATGCTGATCCTCAACTTTGGCCACTATTCTCATATCTGGAACGGGACAATTTGCCGAACCATGTATCGAGCTGCAGTCAATTTAGTAGCTTTATTTTGTCTTGATGCAAGGAACTTACGTGCTAGAAGCTGGTATCTCTGATGTGTCTCGAGATGATTGCCGATCCGTACTATTGCGGAATGGATCTCGCGGCTCATTATTCTTGGTATATTTTGCGTTGTTAAAAGCATATTTATTCTGTTTCCAGAACAGCTGTTTTAGCAAATCAATTATTCTAGCGATCATTAGTTACTTTCACGCAGCGAAAATAGGGGTCTTACTTCTCCTCGTCATCAGGAAAGCACAGCCTGTCTCCTGGGGCCTCGAGTTGAGGCCAGAATTTCTCTCCATTTCCGACCCCATGGAGAAAGGTGTTGGCCATTCTGGTTAGATCATCTTGAGTCTTTGGGAGCTTCCACTGGATCAGATCGGTGCCAAAACGATTGTCGCTCGTCCTATAAGTCTTCCGCCATTTGTGTGTGAAGTCGGTGAAAGCACTTTGTTCTTTAGAGTTACGAAAGCCAAGTGCATCGCAGATGTCGCGTAGAGAAGGGACTTTGCTTAACAACACCGTGGGCTTCCTATTTGCCTTCTTGGCCATAGTGGTGATGTTGTCCCGTATATTGTGTTGCAAAATCGTCCTAACATACAGGATAGAAGATGGTGGAAAGAAGGCAGCGTGAATGGTTACGGAATATTTTGGAATACAGATGCTGGCAAGGCTGTCTAAAAGAACGCCTTGGGGAATACAGGGTTAGGAATCCTACGACTCCCGCATTAACTGTGACCATGTCGTTATTTGCTCAGCCCCTAAATCGTGGCGAGTGATTGGTTGGTAGAAACCAACACTGCACGGCCCTCTTCGACTTCCAACACGAGAAAACAGGAAATGTGATGCATCTGGTCGAAAAAGCATCACACAAGTTGGGGAGAGGACACCATCTTTTGAATATAACAATTCCATCGCCATTAAAGAGTAATAACATCAATAGATATTGCGATTCAAGTTCTTTATGGCTTCGTCTTCGAATTATTACACCTACCTCTAATTGAGCTCATTAAATTTGGTCTAGTATTCGTTTAAAGACGTATACAAAGATGCTTGCACCGGCTGAATTGACAAAAGAGTGTAATGATAAATCTGGCGACGACTGCCTAGGGCTACGGGGATTCTGAACAAGGAGAAATCATGCGTTGGCAGATTTTTTTCTTAAAGTCCCAGTGCTGGTTAGCGACCTTGTGTTTTCGGAATCCTATAAATACTGAGCTACTTCTGTCGAAGAAGTTGGAATTTTTTTTTCCCAAAGAGAAACAGCACTCCTACCTCCACCAAACCGAAATTCTGTGACACACTACACCTATCAAAATAATAAAACAGCCATCTGTTGTCGTCCACACCTTGGCCTCAAAATGCCGTTTATTTCCGCCGAAGTAGGGACGCTTTCCCAGCAGCACCCCGCCCCGTTAGCAACTAAGATCATTCTATTTTTGATCTTCCTAGGAAAAGACGTTTTTTACTTTATTACTATATTACTTTTGTTGATATTTTGCTTTCGATACTTTAATTTACTTGGGATTTTGAGATTAGGACGTGAGAAGCCCTGTGAATAGTTGGCTTGTATACACCATATTGCACTCGACGAGACTAACCAGATTATATCTTAGTTGTCGGCCTGAAACAAACACAACTCCTTTACAACAGACGGGAACTCTTTGCTCCGGAACTTATTGCTCCCGAACCTACCGCTCCCGAACCAAGCGCCCCCGAACCAATCGCCCCTGAATCAATCGCTGCGAACAATTCCGATAATAATGCGCAGGCTAAAGATACTACTCTATCCAATAACTTTCAAATGCGAATGGATCTATCTGGGGCGGCTAATGCCATTCTGGATATAGGAGCCTCAGTGTCGCCGGACCATTCGCTCTCTTCTTCTGTAACTAAAAGCGTACGTACTTTGATATCAAGGAGGTTTAGTGTTTAAACCCATAACGTACAATGCTAACACAAGGGGCTTATTAGTGTGTTCTATTGAAATGGACATTACCGCGTGTGACACGAAGACGCTAACTCACCATCGTTGTAAGGACGATCGAGGGAAGTAAAGGCGAGGGGGATTATTCTTTCGCCGACAAAAAACCAATTAAAGACAACTGGCTCCCCATTTTCGATTCTTCTGTGGCGAACGTGTTTACGAGATAGATGCCATATATGCCCCGACGATCATTACGTTGCTAGGTTTCCTGTTTCTGATTATTTTACTTGCGCATGTATTTTGAGTGTTCCTGTCTTTACCATTATTTAAATTCGATTATTCGCCTAGTCTAAATATAGGATTTTCCGGGGTATAATAAACTAGTTATTTCTTTAGAAAGACCTTTCATTAAATTAACATTTTACTTCGAACTTGAATTCATGCGCAAAACCAATTATACCTTGGATGTATATAACGATCGCTCAGGGAAACACTCCCAAACCTATTTTCAGCTATACCGCACCGTCTTCATAATCTACATCACTCAGTTCGCCAATAGATTTAAACACAGCAAAGTGCAGTACAGACAACCGAACTGTATACATGCCGACCCGTGCCACTCCCTATTCTGTACCTCCAGCGCTTCCTCAGCCGCATCCAACCTATACATCGCCAGCGTCTTCGTAAATGCTACGCTCATTCAGATCTATCAGTGGCATTGTAGCGACTCATGGCAGAGGGCTGACTATGTTATTTTAGGATTCGTTCAAGGGTGGTTTGTCAGCTTGTACTAGATAAAAGATCCGACGCAATGCAGCTACTGAGTAGTAAGATAGGACTAGCCAACTTTAAAGGTAAGAGAGCGGACAGGATTCCAAATTTTCTCGAGCCCATCGATCATAGTAAGATATTCTAGGTTGTGATGAGATGTATTTGAGAATGTTCATCTGTCACGCTACAATTGTGTAGCCTAGTGCCCACGGCCTTGTCCTCGCTCGAGCGCGATCTTACTATCCTGCACCTTCTCTCCCTTCCAGCCTAGTATTTCAGCAGCTCGCCAGCTCTTCCTCGCTCTTCGCCGTCGCCGCCGCCCTCGTAGCCTTCATCAAATTTGTGCATTCTTCAACGACTCGCCTTAATATTGAATTAGATACCAGGAACAAGAGGCGGACAAAGCTACGGTAGATGACGAATGTTAGCCTGGCGATACTGCTCAAGAAGAGATAGAACAACCTACTTCATGGCGGCTAAGAAGTCATAACACTTTAGAGGCGCCACGTAGGAGGGCACACCGGCTGCTAGGGAATGGCGCTGGTAACTTCTAGTGAAGACGACGGCGAGGGATGAGCAGATGAGTAACCAGAAGGTCACCTGCTCGAGGCGAATGCGGATGGGGAGGTAGCTGGTGCAGATGGCGCGGAGGGGTGCGCGGTAGGGGACGAAGTATAGTCCTGCGAGGTCGCAGAGGGTCACGAGGAAGAGCTGGAGATTTCAATTAGTTTGTATAGTGCAAGTGAGGAGAATGGAGAGGGCGTATACGGAAATGGCACTGAGAGTGAAGGTAGCGACGCTTATGGCGTTCTTTGTTGGCTGGGGCATGTTGGGTGCGTCGGGGAGAGTGAAGAAATCAGAGAAGGATGCGATGGCGAAGATGGTCAGGATAAGGGCGGGGATTCGAAGGACAACGAAGATGAGCTGGATGAAAAGATGGGTGCGTATCGTAACATTCAGGATGCCCGCGGCATCCCTATAGATTCCCATGGCTGCGGTGAGGTGAGGAAGCTGGTTACATGCGTGATGGGGCGGATGGTGGTGGAGGTGCAAGAGAGGGATGTTAGGTTTGGAAAATAAAAGGTATAATATAATGGAGATGTCGAGATGCGAAAGTTAGTTTTAGCTCCAGTCCAGATCGTTATATTTCATTATATTCACCTCGAGGATCCCCAGATAGATATACGTCTGCTTTGATTAGCTCGAATCCTTCGGTCGTATAAATAGCCTTTGTCGTTGAGTTCCCCCGCCAAAATGCACGCGCTAAAAGTATGGACTTATTGTGGCTGAAGCTCTCTGCCAAGTGCCAAGATATTATATATAACACCTAGTGCACCTTCCACCTACGATCGAAATCGATGATGATCAAGAGTTGTCAGTTGCTATAGAAATTTAAAGTAACAGCCTACGGCATAAGAACAACGTGCTGTCCCCACCTCCCATTCTTCTCTGCGACCTCCAGCGCCTCCTCAATCGCATCCAACCCATACGGCCCCAGTGTCTTCACACCCGCCGCCTCCCCCAGCTTCAAAGTGCCAGTTTCCAGCATCTTAATGAATCTCACAACATGCTCTCTCTCGTACATGAATCGCCCTTGGATCCTTAAATTCTTCCACATAATCAGTGAATAGTCCACCTCCACCGACCCCATAACGCCACCCATAAAACAACATCTCCCACCCCTCCTCAAAGCCCCAATAGCCGCCGCCACATGCGTGCTTCCTTTTGCAACCGCTGGGGAAAAGTCTATAAACACATCGGCGCCGCTGGCACCACAGGCCGCCATCATTGCCTTCGTGTCCGTCTCGACGTTTCCACTCAAGAGAACAGTCTCGATCCTCTTTGTTCCCTTAAAGGTTTCTGCCATCTTCAGCAATGTGTCTTCGCTCCTCCCACACGCAACAACCCTCGCCCCCATCGCCAATACCATCGTCACCGCACCACCTCCGAACCTTCCCGTCGCCGGCGCCACAATCACCGTCTCCCCCACCTTGACATCTACATCCGCCAACCCACCAAACGGCACCAGACACGCCGGCAGCCAACACAGATCCGGTATCGAGTACCCAAACTTCCCAAGAAGCACCTCTTCATCCAGGGGAAACACATTCTCTAGCGGCAGCCTCACGTACTCCGCAAACGTAGAGTCGCGCCACTCGCCCTCCATGAGCTTCATCGACGCTGGTGAGAACCCGCCATTCAGACCCTGGAGGATGCGCACGTCCGGATCGTCGCGGGCGGCGACGGTGATGTCGCCGAAGACGAGTTGGCCTGGGGTGAGAGCAGCGGCGTCCGCGGGGACGGCGTGAACGCGCGCGATGCAGGCATTTCCCGGGACGAGGGGCAGGGAGAGGGGATACGGGAGGCGGTTCGTGAGGACGGCGCGGTTGAACGGGAGGATGTAGGTACCGAGGACGTGGAGGGTGATGGAGCCTGGGGTTGCGGGTGGGATGGGGGAGGTGCGGAGGGAGAGGGGCTCCGAGTATGTTGTTAGGACGACGGATTTGGATTCAGTTGCCATGGTGTACAGGTAGTTTGGTAGTTTCCTGAGCGGCTTGGACGTGAGAAAAATTGGAATGAATAGAAAGAGTTGAGCGTGACGAGAGGAAATGGTCGTCAAGGCGCGAGGGTTATATATAGGCTTTCGGACTTAAGCCTGGCTACTGTGGCTGCATCTTTTATTCACTTATCAAATTGTTCAGATATGAGAAAAAGTAGACTGAATGCTGTATGTGATAAGAGGAAATGGAGGCAAAGGCGCGAAGGGCGTATGTTGACTTTCGGACTTAAGCTTGCTTACTATTGGAGGTGCATGCCAGCCACATTTCAGTTCCCGAGCCGTCGTATAGATATTAAGCCTCAGCTACCATTGGGTGAACGGACTAACATCTCTCCGCATACAAGGTAATGAGATAAAGATTATTATTAAATCATGGTAGTTAATGGGAGTTGTCGAACGATGAATATGATGTTGGGTGGGGGGAGGTGGAAGGTAGTGGTGTCGACTATCCCACATGAGAACCGCATTTCGATTAAACAATATCAATATACAACAAATAAAAAATAAAGCAACGCCGTTTACCACTCTCTGTCGTTGTCCTCCTTCTGCTACCACAGTTTAGTTCTAAAGGCCATATTAAAGGAAATCCTTTTTCAATAAAAAGGTAAAATATATAATAAAGGGGCGTAAAAGAACGTAATATCCGTCCTTTTAAAATCTATGGACACAAAAAGCCTTCTGACTTCAGTTGTAGATGATTTACATCTTGCCCATCTACCCTTATGTTGTTGTGTGCTGTGGTTATTTCGGTACTGTATCAAAGCCATCCATATTGGGGTCATATGGCCACGGCCTGCCATCCCCGTGGGTATACTCCACGCACGTGTTCAGCATGATATATTACATGCAGTTAAAAAACAAACCTTTGTCCGTCACGGGGAATGTGCCTGAGAAACAGACACTATCCTTTTCGGAAATTTCGAGCTCGAGGTCAGTGAGATCGCAGATGGGAAGGTTGACATATAGCGCTTCTGTCAACGGGGGGCATTATCTGGGTCATTGGCAAATTCGTAGTAGAGCTCCGATATGACGTGGCTGGTGCGTTATGAACTCATTTGTAGTACTTTGAAGACGGTCCGATGAGATTATCATTTCGCGAGGGTCTAGGTTGAAAGTGGTCAGGTTCTGGTATCGATAATCGTTAAGAAAGTAGCCCTGGTCGGCATCCCAGGAGAACTGTCATGGAGTTTCAATTAGTCCAGCATAAGACCGCAAGTTATAGCGACGCACTCTCGACCCTTCCCATCCCAAGCCTCAGCAAAAGCGGCGCAAGGTCACATTTCCGTGACTTTGCGCCGCTTGCGCTGGTCCGGGTCAGCTTTGGCTCAGGCCAGCTCCGGCGCGCTCAGGTGAGCTCAGGTACGTATTTTTGAGCATAGGTACTATGGAATTATTCGTATATACCAACTGGGCGATAGACTTCAATGTTCAGTTGGTCTTTATCTGTTGATTTATTGAAGAGGTCTTGATATAATACAAACCACACAATATTATATACTCATCACCCAAAATGATAAAATACCAATAAATATTCAAAACAATCCCTCCTCGCCTCCCAAACCCTAGAAAACCAAGTATACCACGAGTATACCAGGAGTATCTACGCAACACCCCTCTCTCATCCATCCAACCATCCCAGGAAGAAAAAAAACAAAAATAAAAAAACAATATGCGCGCCACACCTCACCAGCCACTCATCCGACGGGTCCAACACCCCGCCATCCATGCACGAACACTCTAATATGTCATCATACACATAGAGCCTATCGAGATCTAGACCCACAGAACGCTGCTAACGTATATATCAACGTCCGACGAGTTAAGATAAGAAAATATTGGTTTTTACAAGGCGGGGTTTTTGGGGAGAGGGGTGAGGCTACATGGCGGACACTGTCGCGGGCGTTGATTTATGTCATCACGAGGCGGGGCGGTTGGAGTTATCATCCTCGGTGGCGGGGCAAACTTCTATACTGCATATAGTCACCGAGGAGGGGTTATGCCATATCGAGGCTCAACCTGCGGGTTCCCGCGCCCTCGACCTCGTCATCACACAAACAACACGCGCATCAAACATCAAGCCACAGTCAAAAGTGATGTTAAAAAAAGTAACGTTGTTAACATTCCCACACCCCAAAAGGGGGTCGGTACTAAATAAGAAAGATCTATCTAACGCCGTCGTCGCGCGCCATATTAATTTCGTCCCCGCAGAGCCGCGAGGCTCAATGCGTTTGGTTTGAGAGAAGGGCGCATCTATCTAAAATGCTGATCTGAATCGTTTCCGTGTAAAACGCCCTGTTCCCATGCTCATGCTCGCAAAACGTTGTATTATCGGTCCATGTTCAAAACGTTGTAATTTCCTCTCATCAGGCTCATAACGTTGTAATGTCCCATTCCCCGGGCTCCCATGCCCTCAACGTAAAGTATCCCATCTTGTAATCGTACCCCTCCATGCTGCCAAGGCGTTGTCGTATCATCTTGTTATCGTAACCATTCCTCCATTATGAGAACTCGTCGTTGACGATTTATCGCCTGTACGAGGAACCGTTGTAGTAGGCATCGCTGGAGCGTGGCGCCGAGGAGTCGCTCGACCTCTGCTTGTGGTTGATGACCTGGACCCCGTTGCGAGTCACAGAGGAGACTCTGTCGCCGCCATACCCGGAGCTTGGGACTCTGTAGTCGTAGCTGGAGGATCCGCGCGAGCTGACCGAGGACGAGGATGACCTGGGGTCGTAGGAGATGTTGGTGCTGTAGGTGCGGCTAGACATTTTGTGTGTGGTTTGGGAGGCTTTGGTAAAGGTGATGCTGTTTGTATGCGATTTGTGATTTTTGGAAAGCGTTCGTAGCGGTGGTACTGTTCACGGAGCTTGATATGAATGTAATAAGACTGAATGAGGATTGGAATAAGAAACAGAGAGGAACTTCAAACCTTATATACGACTTTCATCGACAAACAACTTCTTGGACCTACCATGGTGGTGCCTGGATTGGAGGGAGGCTAAGCTTAGCCCGCAAGCTCACCGAGTGCGCCAGCGCCGCTGACTCCATTGGAATGTTTGAGCCTCACCGAGTGGTCTAGGCACATCGCCAGGCAAATAGTGAGTGATTGACTGCGCCCTGCTTTGTCGCCTGACGATTGGCAAGGCAGGGAAGGCAGCGACTCAAAGAAATGACTCAATGCCGGGCATTGCCTTCTGCTCACCGAGTTCGAATGACGATTGAGAGCGGAGCATGGATTGAAACGAGCGAGGATGCTACTCCGCTTGGTTTCAATCCAGAAACAAGCAGCGCAGGCGACGATGGAACCATTGACGTTTATTCGTTCCTGAGGCAAGGTACAATGGAAGCCTTGGGAAACCCTTGGCCCCCCAGGCTGCCGAGTATGAATTGGGGCATAGGCGGCGAGCGGAGCAGCGATTTTGCCCGGAAGCTATCAGGTGCGCTGCCTAAACCGGCGTATGTTGCGGTTGACTCAAGCGCGCAGTTTGCTCAGCCGAAGCCTTAAGAGTCACTGTGGATTTGGGGCTGGCCAACAAGGCGCCTGGCTGATAAGAAGAAGGGCGCAGACAACGAGGAAATGGGGGAAACAGCAACTCCCTTTTTTCATTGCGCAATGAGGATATTGAGACATACTACTCCACACAGTAGTGAATGTAAATGACCGGCAGATGGGCGACGAAGGAGCACCGAAAGGTGGCTGATCACGAAGTCGGACAGTGGTTACTTCGTGTTCGCCCTGGTAGCCTAGTCACGAGACTGCTGCCTTGTCGCCGACGCCTGCCTAGCAAGAGGGAAAGAGAGAGAAAAGTTACTCAGATGAAACTCAGCCACGCAAGGCGACCAGTGCTGTGGCTATGAGGGAAAAGCGAAAATGCCTCGATATCCGTTGAGACAAGTGGTGTGTGAATGGAATCAAACAAACACAACCGGTGATGGAGTACAAGAAGTGAGGAATCGGAGCTGTATTATGTCAGCTACTCGGTCAGCGATTGCACCGATCACGTGATTATCTTGATTGCCCAGGCACAAATGGCATTTGACCGCCATTGATAAGATAGCAATCCCCTGTGTGGAACCAGGCTGATCGGCGGAATGATACAGGTCGTAATCCGAGGAGCATTATATGGGTGCAAAAAGGCTGAATTGAATGAAATATATGGAATCTAGTACCCCACGAGATAGTCTCGACTCATGCTTAATATACCGCTTGAATTTATCCTCTAAATTGTGACGGGGAAGCGCAAATTGTAGAATCCGCGGCCGACGTAACCCTGTTACCGCATCGTGTCCACAAAAAGGTGCAGCTCTGCCACCGCCATTGAACCCCTCAACCTTCCATTTCCCATCTCCCATCCACTCAATTAAGAACAACCGTTCTATCCAAACCATAACCATGCGTTTCTCAACTCTTTCAATCGCTGTCTTAGCTTCGGCTACCTCCATTCTTGCTGCCGACCCGGAGCTGAAGATTGAGGTCACCAGAGCCGTCGAGTGCGAGCGCAAGACACAGAGGGGCGACGGCGTCGATGTCCACTACAGGGGATCGCTCCAGAGCGATGGCTCGGAATTCGATGCAAGCTACAACCGCGGCTCTCCATTGAGCTTCACTGTTGGCAACGGACAGGTCATCAAGGGGTGCGTATACAATCGTGTCCTCTGAATGTGTCGCAAACGTCTAACACTCTGCAGATGGGACGAGGGCCTTCTCGATATGTGCATTGGAGAGAAGAGGACTCTCACCATCCCCCCCAACCTTGGCTACGGAGACAGGAACATGGGACCAATCCCTGCTGGCAGCACACTGAGTACGTATTTTCCCCAACAGCTGTCTTGACCGCCACTAACAATCATTAGTCTTTGAGACTGAGTTGATGGGCATCAAGGGAGTTGAGGCTCCAGCCAGCATTGTCCTGAAGGAGGCCGCAAGCGAGGAGACCGAGGGAATCAAGGAGAAGATAAAGGCGAAGGTTGAGGAGGCCGCTGAGGCGGTCAAGGTCACCCTTGAGGATACCGATGGTGATGGACAGGAGCACAATGAGTTGTAGAACGGTATACTGCGGGGCAGATTCGAGGGAACATTAGGAATATCACAGTAACTATATCCAAAGAGCCTACAATTATATACCATTACACAGAACGAATGCGATCCGTAGCTTCACTGAGAGATATGCATACATGGGGACCCGCGTGCTTGTTATTTCAAGGACATTCATACAGTTGAAGTGGTCTAATTAAAGGATAGCCTCGTCTGTTTAGGGTCATCTTTCGATCCAGTACGAGCCTTCCCACTATCCTGCCGCCCACGCTTTGATGAACCTTTCCCCTTCTCCGCCGATGCAGAAGCAGACGAAGCCTCTCGAGCAGCTTCCTTTACTAGACCCAAGATGGTCGGCCGAGATAAGCACATGTCGATGTGCTCGTTACAATCCCCCATCTGTGGGCGTAGACATATTGGGCAGTCCCACCACTTATCCTCCGATTCAGGCTTTGTTTCGCCCTCTAATCGTCCCTCATTAGGTTGCTGTTGCTGATTCTCGAGCTCTTCTATTTGGCTAAGAATTTCTAGCTCCTCCAGCTCCTCTTGGTATTCATCCTTTGCAGCTTCTTCAAAATCTTCACTTTGCCACTCCCGCAAAGACGAACCACCCTCTACTTCCGGCGGCCCCTCGGTTGACCCATTTGATCCGGAAGCAGGTCCGCTTGAGGCAGAACTGCTGTGCGCCTTGGGGTGTCCAAAGAACGCCGAAGAGTCCGGCTTCTTCATAGTGACTAGATGCGTACACCTAAGGCCCATAAGCCGTAAGGTGAGGCCTTTGAATTCTTGCTCCAACCTTGATAACATCGGAAGAGAGTATTTATATAGATCAGGGGCAAGGTAAACGGCTTTTGGTGGTATTATTTGTCGTGTCAACACCTCGTACGTGTGGAGTTTGACCTTTAGCACCAGCGTCCTTCCTTTGACCTGGGCTTTCACCATGTCCTTCTCGAGGTCTTGTGCTGTCTTCTCTAACTTGTCACGGAGTCCATTGTGACTACTGAGGTCCGCAAAAGTGCTCTCCGTACCAACACTTTTGCGTTCGTATTCCTCAGCAGGTTGTGTATCCGTCCTGCCAAGTCCAAGATAACACTGCATAAGAAATTTATATGCTTTTTCGCCGAACAGCTTGGAGAGATACTGTCGGTGCTGATAGATGTCGCCACAAGTCTTGACCCCCACGGCGTCTAGTTCACGTTCAAAGACTCGACCGACACCATTCACTTTCCTTGTTGGTAGGGTGTCCATAAACGCCATAATTGCCTTCCGGTCATTCTGAAGTCTGTATTGGCCATTTGGCTTATTGATGTTTGAGCATATCTTTGCAAGCTTTGTGTTTGCCGCTATTCCCGCCGATATAGTGACTTTGGTCTTTTCTTGGACTTCTTGTCGGAGCTGCCGGACGGCCTCTTCCGGACCAATATCGTTAGACTCACAGTAGGCCGTGATGTTCAGGTACGCCTCGTCAATGCTGGCGCTCTCGAATCTTGGATCGTAGCGGGAAATAATTTCACGAACTTCCCGAGCTTTGGCAGTGTATTTCTCAAAATTCAGAGGTAGTTGGAT
The DNA here is from genome assembly GCA_001630585.1 of Pseudogymnoascus sp. BL549. Classification (NCBI taxonomy): domain Eukaryota; kingdom Fungi; phylum Ascomycota; class Leotiomycetes; order Thelebolales; family Thelebolaceae; genus Pseudogymnoascus; species Pseudogymnoascus sp. BL549. The sequence continues at coordinate 32,298 of LNAR01002052.1, read as the reverse complement.
CAACTGGGGGCAAAGCTTTTTGGCCACGAATCCCGCCATCCCACTCCTACACCCAAACTTCCGGGCATGATAATTACAGGTCGTGAGTACGCCTTTGCCAACAGCAAACGGAACCTCTTTCAACTCTGGACGGTCTAGTTCTTCGACTGCCGCATAAAATGCATCGCAGTCTACATGAACGACAGTCTGCGAGAGGTCTCGGGAAAGTTCAAGCTCGGCGACATATTCGTCTGCCTTCTTCTGGTCCCTCGTGAGATTTAGTTTTTCCAGACGGGACTTCTTCTCTAATATCCTTTCAATCTTAACGGTGAGAAGCTTGTCCCTGTTCTCTTCGTGGGCGAAGAATTTAGATCCTTTACTGGCATCATAAATAATTTCTGAAACCTGGAAGTCTTCAGTTAAGGGTCATCCTCGGAAGCCAGTCAATCATACCTTTTTCTGGTCTACAGAATCTTGCCCCGATTTGGTCAACGAAGGACCCAAAAGAGAGTATTTTAAGGTATCGTGTAAATTCGTCTCTTGGTCATCGTGCTCCAAAGCATTCAAGTTTGCAGTCATTGCAAATCTCTGCTTTGGTCACACCGATAGTCTCGTGCTAATGGTAACGGGGTTACAGTAGTCATTTAAACTGCCTATATGATAGCATGACTTAAATAGCTGAGACGCCCTCGTCGACATCGAGTTGATGCGAAATGAAGCCAGTCGACGATGCAGCATGGACGCGACACGAACGCCACCTTACGCGAAGTCACGTGTTGAACTGATACAATGACAGGGGAGGTATTGATGGTGCGTCACCCCGGATACCCCTCATTTACGAAGCTAACAACGGGGGACGAACCTGGATACACTGGAAGCTTGTGAGAAACGAGGACCATCAGTTCAAGTATTACTAAAAAATTAGAGGCGTAATTTAGTGACTACATCCTATCGCAGTATATGTAGACGTCCAAAAGACGCATGAATTTCATTTATGAGAGAGACTGAGCTATCTTGTTCCATCAGATACTCGACTTCTGGTGACTTGTCTCAGGAATGCCCTGTAATCAAGCGCCACCCTCGCGTTTAGCATATTCATCCTCGATTCTCTCCTCGTACAGATCATCCACCGAGGCAGGGTCCTCATGGAGCACGCCTCCTTTGATAAGTTCTTCGGCGGTTGGTCGATGCGATAGCTTGCCCTGAAGGCTGTCCTTGCGCATGTGCCTGTCAAGCTCTCTCTGATGAGCAACGAGAGCGGGCGCGGCGTTCGTTTCAGGGAGAATGTTTCCTGGGAAGAGTTAGGGATTTGGTAAATTATTGCATACTGAGCTTAGTATATATCTTACGCTCGACCAAAGTCTCCCGGTCACTCCTCTTTTCAAGGTCCTTCTTCAGATTTTTTGCTGCGAGCTTATGCTCGAGGTCAATCGCAGCCGACTGAAGCGCCCTGGATGATCCCAATAATCAGCTCCCCATATACACGCCTCAAAAAGAGAAAACGGGTGTGATGCGCTCACGGAGCAGCGTTTGTATCAAGCAGAATGTGTCGGTCCTTGAGCTCTTGTTGCTCAGGCCTATGTTGGAGGTGCTTCTCGAGGGAGTTCTGTCGGACGCGGGCCTCTCGAACCGGAGAGATTGGGGTCTCGTCAACAGTTGCTGATGTCTGATCGGCCATGCTGACGGAATTAGTTTGGTAGTTAATTTGAACTTGTAAGTTTTGGCTTTGGTTTGGTTTGATTTGATTTCAAAGGAGGGTTGTTGATGTCAGAATGAGAGTCTGAAACGGCGACTGTGGTGGTGTTGTGGACTATCGCTCCCCGTAGTAGCCAACAAGGTACATGCAGCTCCGTTCTCTCTGTGTACCCCAGGACTGCAGAAGCTTGGCGAGCCGCGGCAGTATAACGGATTATGCACATACCCACCAACCATTGAACACCACCTCACAATCATGACTTTATGACAAGTACAAAATTTGTTAAATCTTGTATCGACATTTCTTGCAGCACCTACTATCTTAAACATGCAGCTATGATTCAAATTCTGCACGCAGGATCTCTGGGTAACCGTTAAGTCCATCCGAACTACCAAGATCACAGATACCAATTATGCCCCCTACCAGAGGCCAACCCGAAGTTATCGAAATTCCGGATTCTCCTACTGCTCCGCCTGAAGCTATAGTTATCTTAGACGATGAAGTCACAGAGCTGTTAGATTACCGGGGTAAGTCGGCCATATGCCTACCACGTGTTTTCAAACAATACACCTTGGTCCTATGCAACTTTCTGACCACCTTTTAGCGAAGCAAGTGAACCCTCCACGTATTCCCTCAATACAGCCAGCTTGTAAGCTAGAAGGAGAAGATAACCCGGAACCTACGATATTAACGTTAGTGGACATCAAAAGCTCTGGTGACGATCCAATCGCATCTCAGGGGCTTGCTATGTCTTTTCAAAGCCCCTCGTCAAGTGAGTTCAATTTGAGAGTGGGACAAGACACAAACCCTCTATTATTGTCTATATCTCTACATTCGTATGAAATTTTGACGTCATTGGCCATCTGCTAATCTTTGAGACAGGCCACGGACATTCTACAAGGGAAGATTTCTTCCTTGATGTGCTAGATAGAGAGCTGGGTGAGATTGCTCAAGAAGTAGAGAAGGACAGCTCAACGACGCTGGTACTGATCATTCAAGACGCCAAGTCACGACCGGAACCTAGCTACAGGGATATGGCAAAGACCGTGAGCTTTTTTCAGGGCCTGGAGCAGGGCCGGACTTCTACTCCTTCCAGAGGGATTGTTCATCATGTACGTGATCCACAACATGCGAGGACCACAGCTTCTAACATGATCAATAGGCCGCAAAAAGAACACGTGTACCAAACTCTTCACAAGGGGAGAGTATACATACCTTGGCGAGAGCAGTACCAAAGTTCAACTCCTACATCGAAATAGAACGGAGCATCTTAGCTAACCGGACACGCGTGAGTTACTATTTCCATACGAGGCTATAGACACTAATATCAATGTAGCTGCCGCCTCAATCGGCTTCTGATAAGAAGCATGATTCGAAAGAAGACAAGGACGCTGTTATCAAGTCCATGCAATTGTGTGCCAAATCTGCCAAGAAAAGTCGAAGAAAGGAAAACCTCGCGCGCATTGGGGCATATTTGCCACAAATAAGGTCGGCTCACCAGGAATGCAAAGATCGTCTTGATGAAGAGGGCCTTTATGAACCACCCGACCATAGAGATCCCAAGCATCCGAGCAATCATGTTGAAAAGGCATTTGGAATGCCATTGAGGTCATTTTTAGGCCCAGAAACTCTCGTAGCCAAACCACAGAACGGCATCTCAGCTCCTCCAGACCCACTGGCAGAGACCCTGGAAAGATACGCTCGAGCAAGTTGCTTAATTTGTTCTGCCCACGAGGTGAGTTTTGTAACCCCTATTTATACTATAGTATAGCCTGCTGAGAAGTTTGTGAAACGCAGTGTCATCTTCATGGGAAGTTTGATGACACTAGCGGCGAGGATGACAGCGAGACAAACAACACAACCGACGAAGAGAGTCTGAGTAACGGATCTGGTACTAAGTACCAGCTTTACAACATGCCACACACACGGATGCGGGCGTATCATGGTGGAGAAAGCTCCATCGAAAACGAAAGTGATGACGATCTTTTTTGTGGCGAACAAAATAATTGCTCCGCGGAGTGCCGCCTAGACCCATCCAATGCAGAGTTGAATAGCGAAGGAACTTGGACAAGCGAAGACCACGCATCGATGCAGGTTCTGGCGTTTTATATGCAGATACGCAGAAATCGGAAAGCATCTTGTCTAATCGCATCCCTGTTGGGCAAGCCATGCTCAGAGGTTCACCATCGTCTTAAGAAGCTGGGTAACCAGCGCGTTGGACTTGATGACATGGTAGCTGGCAATGATAAAAGACCAAAGAAAACTGGTTGGATTGCTTTAGAAGGGTAAGACCACTCAAGTTGTCATTTCGTATTTCGCTGCTTCTAATGTCTACTTACAGAGAGTATAAGCACGACAAGCGTCTTCAGCCTAAGCCTTGCTATCACCCAGGGCAAAATTGCTTCGCTGCTGGGAAGAAATGCACCTGCGTAAGCAACGGGATATGCTGTGATAAATTCTGCACTTGCCCACAAAGCTGTAAGTACTACCGTGTCTGATATCTCTCAATGCTAATTAATAGGCTATGCACGATACCCCGGATGCAACTGTACCGGGCCGTGTCTTCTCCAGAAGACATGTACTTGCCGTGGTCTCAACAGAGAATGTGACCCAGATCTCTGCCGTGGGTGCAAGGTTGCCGACTCAATTAGGTCCCAAGGTCCAGTCTCCGACTCGGATTGCCACAACTGTGAGATCCAGCGTGCCCAAGGGAAAAAAATATTGGTGGGAGAGAGCTCTATCGACGGCATTGGGAATGGGTTGTACCTGGCGTAAGTTTGTTTGTCCTGGTAATGCAAGTCTTGCTTTAACAAATACATAGCGAGCCTGTCCAAGTTGGAGATTTTATCGCCGAGTACGTAGGAGAGATTATTACTGAACCCGAGCTCGACAGGAGAGAGGCAATCAAGAGACGGATGGGCATGTCATACAACTTTACTCTAAACGCAGAAACCACTATAGACGCCATGTGGTATGGCAACGCTACTCGGTTCGTTGCATGTTCGCTTGCCAGCACCCACTGCACCCACTAACAGTTATTATAGTTTTATTAACCACTCTACAATACGCAAAAACTGCAGGGCTAAAGTCCTGCTTGTCAATTGTGAGCACCGCATAGCATTTTTTGCAACCGAAAACTTGGATGCCGGAGAAGAGCTCTTTTTTGACTACGGCAAAGACTTCAAGACTATCGAGGAGCTGAAGGAGGGTGATATATCTCTCAGTGCCAGTAAGAAGTCGGCATCCAAGCAAAAGCGGGCGGAACCTTTGGAGAGCGGTGTCGCAAACACCGAGGCTGGGGTGGGACCTGGAGCTAATGATGAGGAGCGGCAGGGGGATGATGCATTTGAAGATGAGGCCTTTCTGGACTATCTTGCAAAGACCCGGAAGAAGCCAGCAGCGAGTGATGATGACGATGACTATGTCGAGAGAGGATCCCAACAGGGGCCACAGAGAGCACGACCTGCCTTGAGGAGTAAGCGTTCGCGCCGGTAGGCTATGTTGACATATGCAACCAGAATGAGAGTCGCACGGTTCACACGATACTCGAGTAAAGCTACGCTCGAGCTGTATACCATTGTAGGTGGGAGACATAAACGATCAGTTTTGCACACAGCCCACGAAAGATTGGGAGCGAATGGATGGTTTTGAAGGATTCAGCCTCAAAGCCACGTCAACTGGTGCTTACATGTCCCACAGAGAAAGCAAAGCAGATAATCATTCGGGAAGAGAGACGTAGGGTTGTGGTTGTGGTCGTCACGGAGCGGAACGCAAGTGGCGATAGGGCTGGAGAGATTGTCTATATTTAGAGCGGGTGCCCCGCCAAGGCTCACATACTGGGGCAGTGAAGGAACACCGGTACGTGCTAGTACTAGCTAGTAATAGCACTACAGCGCTCCATCTAGCTTGTTTTGTAATGGCAACCACGAATACTGTGCTCTGTTGTATCCCGCAAAACTTCAAAATATGACATTTGAGGTATTTGAGAGAGTGATATTATGGTGGCTGGTATGTAGTAATCAGTACAGTGTAGACGGATGTTCAGTACTGTACATCATAGCCGTGGCCTTAGGGTTCTCCATCATTGCTCTGTCCACTTTATTCCCCCTTTGACGAGGGCAATTTCAATCCTTTCAATCCTTTCAATCCCACAATCCCACAATCCCTTATCGCGTCTGTGTGTACTGATGCTATTGACATCAATCCACACCATACTTATGAGTGGCATCTATATGGAGTATGTACAGGTAAGGCATGTGTGCATGTGTGCATGTGTACTACGTACTTCAGAGCTAGGGATGATGACCCCTGTGGGTCTCTCTGTTGTCCCGTCAGTTGTTGTCTTGGGGACAAGGGGCGCGGTTTTCGGGGCTGAGTTCTCCACGCGTCAGCCACCCCACCACCCTCCACCACACTCCACCGTCATGGCCATGGTACTCGCAATCTTATTGTGTGCACCTCTCAATATAATATGCCTGCATCCCGCCGTCAGCATTGAATTTGCATCTCACTTATCATCACCACCACCCTCACCAACTCACTGAACTCCAACCTCCGTTGACGTTTACGCTCCCGTTCACGTTCAACATTTACTCGCTCTATACCTAATCCGCCACCTACAACTCCCGTTCGGTTGAACGGATATCTATCGCAAGATGGGCGTCGGGAGATTCTTCTGTGTTGGGCTGCCGTTTGCTCTGACTACCATCTCCCTCATCTGCCTCCTCATTGTTGGCCTCGCTGGTGTCACAAGCTCGAATCTGCACATTTTCGAGATCGAACCAAAGGATCTCAAGATAACTGCGGAACAATTCCAAAACTTGGACTTCAAACAAAAGGCCAAGGATATTGCCGATAAGATACCCGGTGTCGATTCTTCCGACGTCGACGCCGCGAGCGACTTCTCCCTGACAGCTGCACAACTGGGCCTTGGAGACAAGTACGACTTCTTCCTGTGGAACTATGCCGAGCTCGTTGGCGATGTTACCACCAAGAGTGACCCGACATTCGACTACGCTTCCAACTTCACAGACACCAGCAAGCTTGAGAAGTTTACCACAGATGCCCAGATATCTGTTTCTATTCCGGACGGAGTGAAGACTGGCCTCAAAACCTTCGCGACCTTGGTGAAGTGGACGGAGGTTGTATACATAATCGCTTGCGTTACGACTGGCCTCACATTGTTGGTTGGGATTGCCAGCTTCTTCTCGAGGGTTGGTTCCTGTTTCACCTGGTTAATCAGCGGCCTCTCATGCTTTGCCATCATTGGCTTCGCAACGCTAGCAACGGTGACGTCCAGTGTTGTCGTTGGGGCTCTCAACGCAACTGTGAAGCACTACGGTGTTAATAGCTCCCTCAACACCTCGTGGCTCGCCGCTGCCTGGATCGGTGCCGCTGCTTCTGTCGCCTCCGGTCTCTTCTGGCTATTTTCAATCTGCTGCTGTGCGAATGCGAGAAAGGACAAGCGCCACAGCCGTGCAGATGATTCAGAGAAGCTCCTCGGCACTGGCTCAAGGGGCTACCAACCCGTCCAAGACCCATACCAGAACGAGCCATATATGGGACAGCAGTCTGGTATCTACAACCAGCAACAGCACGCAGTGCCAATGCACAACATGAAGACCGATCGCGCCCAAGGGTACGAGCCTTACTCGCACCATGCCGTCTAGGCATACCTTTATTTTCTTTCTCGTTGTATTCACAAATTGTTTTGCTGAGGCGGCATTGCACGGCGTTTGGGAACTCTGCTGGTATTAGACTGGTAGATGGCGGATTTGGGACCATGATGTTATGACGAAATATCTCCATGCTAGAGGAAGCTGGATCAGATGATACCTTATGTATATAGAGTATTTCTCAAGGCAACTCCACAATAGAAATTGTCTTAAAAGAGAATTTTGTCGCACCCTCTTGTGTGGCTCTCGACCCAACTTGTGACACAACTTGTGACGTTCCGCTAGCTAGGAACTCTGAAACCTCTGAAGCGTGTATCACCATGATAACTGGCTTGTCTCTCCGATACCATTTCTTTGATTTGTTTGAAAGCTGCTGCATGAAACTACTGTAGGTGCAGTAGTTCGTTGGAGTTGGTCAGGACTGTAGAGTGCATACAACTTTGTGTGGTGAACGGTCAGCGGATCTAGGCCCAAGATTCAAACCTTATTCGCTTATGTCATCCTGACCATTGGCCCGCCTTGACGATGATCATCAACAAACATCACTGAATTGGAGACTGTAGTCAAAACGCAACTACTCTACTGTGGCGACAACTACCTGTGATCAATCACTCCAGAAACGCCTTCCACAACAGTGGCAATCATACCAACTTGTAACACACAGAGCCCGAACTTTGACCCCGCATATACGTACGTCTGTTGTCGCAATCATCCAACCACCAGCATTCTGCACCAGCATTCTTAGCTATCGCCAGTCAGTCATGCCCCGTCTCTCGTCGTCTTTATCTTTTCGTGGTTCAATCTGGGGCCACGAATGCCGACACTATTAGTGCTGACTCCGAAGATTTCTAGACACCTGCGCAACCGAGTGACCCATTGCCTGGCACCATATCCCTCAATTACGTTGCTCCACGGCCACCTCAGCACACCGGCCAACCGACACTGCCAGGCCTGACCTGATCTGTCGAACCCTTGAGGCCACTTGTATCGTTTGTTTTTCCCACCGCTATAGTAGTAAGTATTGGGTTATCCATCCTTCCCGGCGCTGGCTGGCGTGGACGAGGCTAATAACTCGATAGGCCTTGCCTCCAAGGACCTATTGCCCAACCTGGAACCCACCTTCAAGCCAAGGGCTTCCAGAAGCGCCCGCAGTTGCTACGCTGAATCCCTGGGATAAAGCTCTTGCGACATGGGAAACCAACCGTCAAAGTCCGGTTCCGGAACATCCGCACCCCGAAAGACTTCCTCTTCGACGTCACTCGACAAAGGTGGACCTGCGATTACTTCCCAGCCATCATTCTCGAAGTCTGATACTGTAGGAAGCACGCGATCATTCAAGACACTAAGGTAACTCCCACTTGCGTCTATTAAGATGGCCCGGCGCTAACTACAGTAGATCGAAAATACCGGGAACCTCCAGGACCGACAGCTCCCACGAATCATTCTCGGGCCTCGCGAATGGGGATAATGACAATGATACCGGATCTGTTATGTCTGGGAGAAGTGGGCGCTCCCGAACGAGCCGCTCCGAGGACCGCTCGCCACTCTCGTCCGTCGACATGGGAAACTATGCGTCAGACGCTATGCAACCTCCCCCATCACCAATACAATCGGCTTCTATGGCCGCGGGAACCCATGAAGGAGTAGCTGCTGCGCAACAAAGCGGAGAAGTCGATGTTGTTTCCGACCAGCCAGCCTCAGGGACTTTAAACACTCACCCACACGGGCAACTAGCTGGGAAATCCATCCTGGTCAGGAAAGAAAACTCAGTAAACCCTACCAATATCGACGATTTGATTGCCGCTGCCGAAGAAACGTCGAGCCAAGGCATGGGAATGGATCCCAAGTCAATTGATATTGACGATTGCATAACACGGTTGATCGATGCTGCTTATGCAGGAAAAGTCACCAAGGGAGTCTGCCTCAAGAACGCGGAGATCACAGCTATTTGTGTGGCTGCCCGCGAGGTCTTCCTTTCTCAGCCAGCACTTCTGGAGCTCGATGCTCCGGTCAAAATCGTAGGAGATATACACGGCCAATATCCTGACCTGATCCGCCTTTTCGAGATGAGTGGATCGCCACCAAGCTCTAACTTCTTGTTCCTCGGCGACTACGTTGATCGTGGAAAGCAGTCGCTGGAAACAATTTTACTGTTGCTGTGTTACAAGCTGAGGTACCCCGAGAACTTTTTCTTGCTCAGGGGCAATCATGAGTGCGCCAACGTCACTCGAGTGTATGGGTTCTATGACGAGTGCAAGCGCCGATGCAATATTAAGATTTGGAAGACGTTTGTTGACACCTTCAACACCCTGCCAATTGCAGCTATTGTAGCAGAGAAGATATTCTGTGTTCACGGTGGCCTCTCTCCATCCCTGAGCCATATGGATGACATTCGCAATATTGCGAGGCCAACAGATGTACCTGATTATGGCCTTCTCAACGACTTGCTCTGGTCTGACCCTGCTGATATGGAGGCCGATTGGGAAGCCAATGAGCGAGGTGTCAGCTATTGCTTCGGAAAGAATGTTATCACGCAGTTCTTGGAGAGGCATAACTTTGACCTAGTCTGTCGAGCCCATATGGTGGTTGAAGATGGCTATGAATTCTTCAACGACCGCGTGTTGGTTACTGTGTTCAGTGCACCAAATGTGAGTTTTTCGATTGTCATAATGTCCGTAGTGATTGCTAACCTGTATCCACAGTACTGCGGCGAGTTCGACAACTGGGGCGCGGTCATGAGTGTTTCCAGCGAACTTCTTTGTAGCTTTGAGCTTCTTAAGCCTCTCGACTCTAGTGCGCTGAAAAGCCACATTAAGAAGGGAAGGAACAAGCGCAATAGCACATTCAATAGTCCGGTAAGTTGTATATCCACGCCCCGCAATCTCTGGCCCTGTCTCCTCCACAATGCCATAAAGACCACAATGGCTAATTCGATATATAGCCTGCAAACTTCAACCCTCAGAGTGTATAGTGGTGATCGCGCTAGGCTTAGTTACGGGCTCGTTTTCGGGACACTTGTGGCGTTCACACATGAACCCCATCTCAATTACAACATACACGGTGCCATTGCACCACATTAACTGATTCGCCAATCAGTAACTTACAATCTAATCTCAATTCGTTAAGAGGTTGTGGGTCCAACGACCCGACGTTATGGGTAACGAACTATGCAGGGGTTTTCTGCGCTGAAGACCTGCTTCTGGGGTTCAATAACCCTGCGAACCCTTTTCGGGGTCACCATCATCAGTTTATGGGTGGGTAATATGTCTTGAGAAATCAAGAGCAGGCACGTGCCGAATTACCCCAGGCGTTCATTGACCCAAGTTTTTTGGGCTACTTGATACTCATCGAGGCTGCGAAGTTAGTATTCCTAGTCACTCCTTCTCACTGCCTCTGGACATGTTGCTGTATACATAAGGGTGCGGGGTTGGAAAGTGCTAGAGGCAGATACGGCGTTCGGGACAGTGCATACAATTCTGCTTTTGATTAAAGATGGTTGGGATGTTTTTGGAGGCGAGCAATGAGAGATTGCAGGTGTAGTTTATAGCTGCCAGATAGAAATTAGCCGAAGATACAGAGAAGAACGTAATCGAATACGAGGGCGTTTGTATTTCCATATTCACATGGCCATTTGGTTCCAGCGAAGGGAGATGAGATGAGATGTGACTGACGATGTTGTTGGCGGGAGTTCCGTGGAGAACGACTACCAGAGGCTATAATCTAGGGATCTCATATAAACAACAGAGAATCAACGGTATGTCGTAGTTCTCCAAGATAAACCCATTATCGAAGCTCCAACGAACTACAACAAGGACAATCAAATAAATTACAAGGACCGTCAATTACATAGACTAGAATTAGGATGAGTATATATTAAATCGATCTAGAGATAGGGATATTTAATCATCAGTCACATAAGCTGCTCGGATCATTAATCGGTAGCAATGAAAGTACCAATTCACCTCTTACACATCTTCTATCTCCAAAGTATGCCTCTCGCAACCGGGCGAACCCCTTTCTTGTTGCTGTTTCTTTGTGGCCCCCGTTTTCAGTGCAACGCGGATTGTGTTATCGGAATTTATGGATTGCAAATTCTATGCCTCGGTTCTATTTTGATGCCCTTGCATCATAACCGCCGAAGTGGTGCCAGCAACTAATAAAACTGTTAGCCAAAACAAATCCACTAGAAACACCGCTCAACCAGCTCACTTTGGCGCCTGTAGCACGTATCGGTCCATAGCTTCTCGGAAACGGCTCTTGTACTCCTTCGGACTTGTTACGGTTGGCCTATTTCTGCCTCCACCGGCAAAACCACGGTCTTTGATCCACGACTCAAGCTTCTTGTCCCACGTATAAGTCCTAATGCAATCAATAATTCCCACTACGAGCTCTTTCCTCGCTTCGTCAACAGCCACCATCAAAGAATAGTCCATCACATCCTGTCTGGCCAAGAATAGCGTGTCGTTCCATACGGATGCTTTGAGTAGCTTCTTAGAATGCTCACGGGCAAAAAGAGGTGACTCGTAAATAAATTCCACCATATTTTCGTCGAGGAGAACTTCGTTCTGCTCACCCGTAGATTGGATCTTGCGATTGCGCATAGAGCCCTTTAGGTCAAATATCCGAGTAGGGGCGCGATCGTAAAATAGATTCTCCATGACTAGCACGTCCCACTTTATCTCTGTACCAGTAACGGGGTTCTTGATGATAATCTGATAGAATCCCAACATCTTGGCGATAACACTGGGCAGCTCGTGGAATAGCGCTTCGGCCATGATATTGAAGTATGCAGGGGCAAACCTCAAGAATGCTTGGGTCTCAACAGGAGACAATGATTTTAGAACTAGCCTCTCGTCGAGTGTTTTCAAAAAGACTGACTTAGTCTTACCGCCCTTTGAATCCCACTTCAAACATCGTGATAGTGACTCTACTATCCTATCAGACGCGCCACACTTACGGCGGACAGCATCGAATTGTTCGGCGTAGAAAATCTTGCACAGCATCTTAGCAGACCCTTCAGCGAATTGGTATTTTAAATGCGTTCCTGTTGCCCTGAGCAGTGACGTCTCGACATCAGCCTCTGCAGAGTTATAATGCTCCTGCCCAGATGTCTTCTCTGGCATATTTGTCTGGCCTTGTTGTCTGATCGCATGCAACTTCTCGATGTAATCCTGTGAACTCAACGAAAAGGCAATGAGGGAGCTGGGCTCATCCTCCCTGACAATGACATCCGAATCGACGAAAACATGATCAGTGGCATGCAACGGGTATTCTAGCTGCGTCCAGCCACTTGCTGATCGTTCTGCCCAGAAGTTGGTCAGCATCTTCATGAGACTTGTCTTTTCATGCTTCGGTAAGTCCACTTCGGAGATTGATTCGGAAACTCCTAAAGATTCCGTGATATCTTTAATACTTGGCATATCTTCTAAAAATGAATGCTCTGTGTCGCTCGCAGCGGCCTCATCATCCGAAGCCGTCTGGCTCTGCGTTTGCTGGTTGTCGTCTGTTTCAACTTCTGTCACTGTGTCTTCGCCAACGGTGGCAGTATCTGTCTGGGCTGGGTTATGAGAGTCTAATATTGACTTCATATTCGCATTTGAAACATCGTCTGTTGGGCCTGTCGTCTCGACAGTTGATGAGTATTGATTTGTAGGTTGCATACTCTCTTCGGATGGGCCGCGTTCCTCAACTGCCTCATTGACATCCTTATAGACTTCGACGATAGGTTTTGACGACGCCTTTGGAAACGCTCTAGATTGAGTGACTTTCGCTGCGCGTTGCTTCTTATCACGCAAGCGCTCCTTCTCAAATTCCCGACTGAGCTGCTCAAAGTGTTTAGCCAACGTAGACACCTTAGTTTCCTTTCCCTTGCTATGAATAGAGCGAGGAATCAAGGAATGCCCTGGCTTTCTGCTGCTTTTAAGGGAACCTAAACCAAGCCTATCGGAGAGCCGCTTGTCTTTCGTTTGCTCACCGGGGAAAGCCCCTGGACTCGTCGAGTCGGAAGGGATGCCGATGGTGTTGGTCTTTTCTTTAGCTGCAATATTGAATGCCCTCAATGTCGCAGGTTGCGCACGCCGCAGTGTTACCGCCGGCTGTGACTGAGTGCGCAGTATTGGGGGTGATACAGCAAGCCCATTGCGCCGACCAGAGTTTCGATCACTTGGTCTCGGAATACCAGATGGCTCCGGGTTGGCAGTTGGTCCTTCACGTAAGTCTGGTTGGCTTTCTTTCTGCAGCCGTGGGCTCTTTGGAATATCTGACTCTAAAATACGTGACTCTAGCTTGGAGGCCAATACGTTGTCAGAATTAGCAACGGGCTTGCTTTCGGAATTTGGCAAAGGCGGGTCAGCTTGGTCGGCAGAGGAGCTGGCTGGTGGGGCACCATCAGCTGTCCCAACCCACGGAATTGCAAGATCAAGGTGGTGCACAGCATCTTGACTCTTGGTAGCGCTCAGTGCTTCGGTGTCTTGTGGGAGCGGAACTTTGGAAGCTGCACCATCCGTAGAGGCTCCTTCCTCAACAAGCGGAGCGAGCGTTCCTTGAAATTCAATAGAGGGTATATGAGTTTCCTGACCTGGGCTTACGACCTTGCTGGATTGACCATCGTCGGATTGTCTATCGTAAGTCTCCTGTGACTGATCTTCGTTTGAGCCTAAAGTAGTCGTGGATGCATCGCGGTCAAGAAACAAATTCTTCAGCTGAAGGGCGGCGAGACGCCTGATATCCTTCTCGGATGGGAAGAAGTTCCGGTCAAAATTAGTAAATGCCGTATCCCACTCCGCCACTCTTTCCTGCATAGCACGGATAGCTCGGTTCATTGGGATTATCTCGTAATACTTGGACTCCATATACTTCTCCTGAAGTTTATTTAATAGTGATGCATGCTCATCTTGTGCTCTTTTAGAAAGGGTTTCAACTTCAGCAATACAGGCCTCAACTTTATCACTAACAACGCTGTCGATATTGATCCCTTTAATACGCGATTTGACCGATGCCATAAAGCGATTCCACCTGTCCTCGGTTTTTGTGAACAAGTCATTTTTCAATCTTAAATCGTTGTCAACTTTCCATGTAATCCTGGTTCGTGGGACGACGATCTCAAGTAAATCAATCGGATCGTAGTGTATCCGCATGGTCGCATTCCGGAAACCGAAATAGCGCAAATGGTTGCGGTGGAGGTCATGGGGACAAAATCCAGCACGAAGTCTTAACTCGGTGCTCCAGAAAGATAATTCCAGGTACTTTCCAAACGAATACTTCCAGGTGCTTTCTGACATTGGCATGACCTGGGTCTCCTTTTTGCAAATTTTGCAGTAGCTCCACATCAATATTGAATCTTGTAACCCATTGAGCTTGCAAGGTGATGCCTCGACGAAGACGGTAATTCTTGCTTCCCCATGCACATAGGTCCTGTGGTGCTCTGACATCTTTCGCTCGCAGCCATTGGAAGCACATACTGCGTCTACTGTAAGGCATAGGTCTTCAACATACTGCCCTAATGTGCAGTCGGGAAAGAAATCGTGTGATGTCTCGTGTTCGTTATAGAAGGCCATGGCAGTCAAATCCGGTCCAGCACATGGTACAGTCGTGGCTGTACAAACAACAGTGTAAAGTACAACTATGTTCTGGTGGCTATAAGGGTCGAACAGGTTGAGGTTGCCTTGGATATAGTTCTCCCATTGTCGCTTTTGTGTTTGATAATTGTGAAGAGCTTTATCATACTCTGCGTCATGCACTGCATGCAACACCTCCATTATCTGCCTGGGGGCCCCCTTAACTGTTTCATGAACCATTTCCGGATGGATCAATTGAAATCGCTGTGGGTTGGCCTTTTCCATGTCCGTCTGATCCTCAAACGTATCCTGGTCACGGAGCCGTTTAAGATAGACTAGGCGGCGCTCCTGCTCCCTAGCATTCATGAGAAGATAGGGTTGCGTAAACTTCACGAACGGGGAGGCTGAGAGAATTTTTGTTTGGTGTTTCGCAACCATGTCGCTATAGAAAGTAGGCATTGGAATATCCTCGGGCAACACTTGGGTGTCATGGATATGCGACTCATGAGCTGAGATGAGTTTTGGTCGCACATCTGGATGGCTGCCTTGAGTTGGTGTTTCCGTAGTGGTATCAATAGTGGTTTGTGGGAAACTTGGTTGCGGGTCATTTCTCCCGGGTTCTGCATGAGCCTCCTGGCTTTCATTGTGCCTTATTATTGCTCCGTCAATAGACCTGGTACTATTGGACTCGTCGCTGGGACCCTGTATGGGATTTTTAATCGGTTCCGCAGAAGAATTGCCGGGATCGATTTTTTCGGGTGCGCTTTTGCTACCGAGAGTAAGAGACCCATAGTCCTCTGTGATTGAAGGTATGAGAACAAACTCATCTCGCATGAGGCAAGTCTCTAGCTTCAGGTTGTATACTACATAGACCATAAACTCCGTGATTCGCTTCATTGTAGAAAGTACTGCCATACTTGCGCCACGAAGAACGATAGTGCAGCCCAGCTCCTTGGGACATCCCGATATATATATGCAAGTTTTCCTGGTGCCCGGGATGTCATTATGTACATACGTTTTGACATCAAACCCTGCACTCTTGCCAACATGAACAGGCTTAAGTGCAACCATATCTATAGAAGATATGATCTCAGTCTGAGCAAATCTCGAAACGGCTTCAATGACCGATTGTTTCACGTTGTAGGCAACGGCGATGTTAGCTTCTGCAAGATATTGAAGAGCTAGGCCAGAGATATGGCTCTGTATAAGCACAACGTGAGGCCGAAGAGAGGCAATTCGATTCACCATATTCTTCAGAAAGTCTTTCTCTTGGGCTATGACAGGTTCAAGACTCATAAAGTGCTGCTGGTGTCGCTGGTATTCGATGGGAAATGAGATAATCACTATCCGAGGTTGTGATATACTACGTGCCATGCTCTTTAACGCAAGGTTTTTGGTGAAAACAACTCCTGAGACGTAGGAGGTATCCCCAGGCTTCCCTCCTGGTATTTTCTTCAACTTGACGTAATGCCTAATATCAATATCGTCCCCACGGCGTACATCCGGATTGACGTCGTCGGTACATTGCAACAGGATGGGAATTAATGCCTTTTCCCATGATGCAACATTTTCCACAGAGGCGTCTTCAAGTAGTTGTCGTAAGAGGCGCCGGACATGGTGAAGACTTGCGTTGTTCAATTCCACTGCTGGAGCCTTGGCGTTTCTCATGGATGCACTGCGGGTCATCTTAGAAGCTCCGTGAAACGACGGCTCCAGTGGATCGTCTCTTGGAATAATAGTTTCTTCGCTCAGTTCACCGTAGTTGTACGTGAGCGCTCCAGCCTTGTTCTGCCTTGGGGATCCGCGGGTAATATGGACATTATTGCTGGAAGTACTCAAATTTCGTCTTCGATTAGGTCGGCTATGGCTGACGGAGCCGGCCCAACTGTTATCCTCAACGGGTCGTCCACTAAAACTCATGCCACTAATACTTTTTTCACCAGCACGGGATCTATGCTTCTTTGCAGCATTTAAGAGTGACCCAAAGGCAGACTTCTCGTTTTCATAGCTGGTACTGATACCAGCACTGCCATTCAAAGCAGTGAATATACTCATTTGCTCGTCTCCGCTTGATTCATCGTCTGACATATAAGGAGCTAAGTCCGGATCAATGATGTTGTCATCATGCAATGCTGGCAGTCTCGACCGTTTCTTTATCTCGTCCGCAGCCGAGTTACTGTGGAACGGCGGCCGTTCTATTGCTGTAGACCTAAACCGATCTAGAAAGTTATGCTTTGGTTGGTTCGCTTTTTGGCCCGAAGACAACGGTCGGCTCAACGATAGCGCTTTCAAGGAACGAGAAGAGCTTGGTCTACCAAGTTGAGGGGCATCTATTTCCAACACTGCAGATCTCCTGTTTTCAGAGTCGCCTATGCGTCGTGTTGCTGGGATGGCCATCATCGGCGTCGTTACGGGGCCAACGGAGTCTCCATTGAGGCTCCTGCCAGTAAAACTTTCAGCAGGAACCTCCTCGCTTGCACGGTCGTCCTTCATGCTATTCAGTCTCGTCTGGTTAGATTGGAAGAAGGATGTCGGTAGGAATGTATCGTCGCCGGATTCATCATCCGACCCACTGCTATCGTGGCGTCTGTTGATAATATCCAGGCATGTCCTGCAAACTCTCAGCGTTCCTTGGACACCAAAACGCTCGCCAGAGATTATCGAAGTGCATTTCGAATCAAAAATGCATCCACAGGTTCGGCAATGATGCTTTCTTCTGAACGCAGTAAATGGATCACCGCACAGAAAGCATTCCTTGCATATCTCATCGGCCATCCAAAATTCCTTGCTCAGTACCTGCTTTCTCATTTGCTCTAGCCTAGCATTGACGACATCCGGTTCACCTTCGTTAAGAGTAGAGCCCAGGGTGCGACTTGCGCCATGAACGCGGCCATGGTGGCTCTCATCAGGGTAGAACAGCTCGTGGTTGACACTATTACGGCTTGAAGTGTTCACAGGGCTGGTTTCCGTAACACTACGTTCCGTTGACGAAGCCCTCGATGATGGATACCCCGGCAAATGCGATTGTGTAAATCTATCAATCGCTGTGGGGCGGTTCAACTTTTGGCTTGCATGGTTCGCCGATAATGCGGCATGCGCATCTAAAGGGCGTAGCGATGGCTTTGCTGATCGGCGGCTGCTTGTGGCTGAGATGTCCCCTGGCCCTTCAATTGTCGGTATTTCATGGCTTTCTCCCAAAGTCGTGTTTAAACCGGGCGCCGAGGGCAGTCCTCCTTGACCATGGTCTTGTTCCGGATCGTGAGGATCAGTATGCCTAATATCAAAACCATCCGAGTCTTCGAACGGCGGATGCGCACGTAGTGGGCCGTGGTTTGTCCTTCGAAGTATATGATGGTTAACCGAGTCACTCTCGATGAGCTCCTTTGAAGAATCTGCTGTGTTTTCTCGGTCTTCTGATGCCACTATATTGATGGGAGTCGTTGCAGGAGCAGTAGCCGGAGAAGTGGTTGACTCGCTTCTAGAAGTCATTCCTGACCGCGATGATAATAACGCTTTGGCTGTCGTTGGGATAAAGTGAGTCGACGCTTTGGACGATTGGTATACCTGCGAACTGCTGCCTGATGGAGTTGTGGAAGCGGATACAATCTGTGACGGTCCAAGGGGTGAATCTATGGCCACATCACCAGTAGAGTCGTTTACGTTCAATTCTTCCCTGGAGGTTGCAGGCACCGAGGCGTTCACAGCACTGGTGCTGAATCCATGGCCTTGGACTTCTGGCCTTTCACGACTGTCGGAGCTATTCTTTGCCACGGGTGGATTCCCTTTGTCCTTTGCGCCGCCCACTACACCTCTAAACCTACTGTATAGACCGCTAAGCCCATTCTGCATCAGTTCGCCGGCGATACCTTTCGATTCGTTGCCTGACGATGATGCCGGAGGGGATGCAAATTCGTTAAATGTCGTCAACGTTTCCGAGTGAGACGCAGTATTGTGGATGGCATCGAGGGCATGATTAAGATTGTCTTTGTCCGCCTGTGACGATCCTCCTAGCGACACAAGAGAGTTTCGTCTAGACCGAAGCCCAGATGAAAGGCTTGCCGCCACCCTTGAAGAATTCTGCGGGGAATCTTGTGAGGACATGTCGTAGATGGTGCCTTGTGTCTAAAATGATTCTGGATCATCAGTTCGATATCAAAGGCGGTGGATTCAGTGCGAACGGCGGCACGGCGCGGCTCGTCGAAACCGGACAGGTCAGGTACAGACTTCGTAGTGCTATGTAAGCTATCAGTCCTCTCTCCCAGAACCTGATCATGGTCAGCTGTTGTTACAGTATGTGTGAGGTTGTACTTCGCATACTGTTTGATAGAAGGTACATCGTCAACAGGGTATGCTCATCGGGCACTCCTCGGCGTGCGATAGAAACCTTTCAAATGCATGAAAGCACACATTTGTCATAACAATTTTCCAATCAGGAGTGGTTGTTACATGAGGGCCTAGGTGATTCGTAAGGTGCTGTTGAACCTCAGTCCAGATCTATTGAAGGCAACACAAGCTACCTGGTATATACCTACCCAGGCAATTACGTCGCTAGCGACTCCACTGCTGGGTTACTCCAACTTACCCCACAAACACACACAGGGTCAAATTTGGTCACATGATATTCGCGTCTACTCATTGAAGGCGACGCGTTGCCTGCTGGACGAACGCGTCGTCTGGATCGAGAAAATGTTATCGCCCATCATCCAAATGTACCGCATTGCCCCAAAAGTCAACTCGAGTCAAGCCAGCAAAGTACAAAGGTGTCAGAATGAGCTTTAAAAGGTAGCTGAACAAAGGTATGGCCAGTACCACCTTTCGTCCACGTCCACAAGCTTAATTGCTATCATTTCATCCACTGCAAGGGGATTCTCGGAGCAGCTTGCCTGCACTTGCTTTTTTTTCTCCAAATCACACACACGCTCAGGTCCGACAGGTGTTGCAGAGTTCTGCAAGCCCACCCATGTCCGTAGAGAATGGAGTTCGAGCTGCAGCAGTGGATATGCGAAACAGTTGTTCTTGAAGCTAGGAACCTGTGCTTGAAATTGTCTGATTTGAAAGAGAACCTTTTGCAGCGTACTACTAAGGATCATGATGATGCTCTACGAGTGCAATTATCAGGCACAAGACTAGTTCAGATTATTGATGTCAGTGTTCGCACGGAAAATCATGTAGTTTTGTGACTGACACTGTCGCAGTTCAATGGTCAAAGGAAAGCGCCTTTCACCAACGTTTCGGTCTCAGACGTGTCCTACCAAATTCGTGCGAGTTTAACGGAAGCTGCAAGGAAACAGTTCGAAAAAAAATACGATCGGCGCCTCCCACACAGAACTGTTGGTGCGGTTTTCGAGATTGGCGAGTGCTGTTTGGTCAGTGTTATTTCGCATGGCTTCGTTGTGAATTACCTTGATTAACTGATGCTGCAGTTGTTCAACCCGGAAACCAAAGGTGGCCCACAAGTGACACTCAATATTAATAGTCTTGTTTTGAAAGGTAGCGAGGGTTCGTCCAACCTTGGTTTTCCAGCGCCGATTGATCAAATACATGAGGTCCGCGACTTGATAACACGAATGAAGAATACCGCCCATCCGCAGCCGGCCTCGGCCAGCAGCCGTTACAAGTGCACATCCCCTGTACATTCTGTGGCTGAGAGCCCCTCTGGTGATGAAATGGAGAGTCCAAATGGGCAACTTGGCACGCAAGCTCCCCTACCTTCGAAGATTTATCATGAACAAACGAAACCTACAAATAAGATTGTACCTCCGTCAACGACACTCAAAGCAGTTAACCAACCTAAGGAACATTTACTTGGGCTATTAGGGAAAAACAAAAAATCCAACACTCCCCCTTCAAATGTGATGGGTGACATTCCTGAGACACACCGTTCTCTTTCGCTGCCGGATAAAAAGCGAACGGCAGCCATTGAAGGCAGTGCAGATGAGAGCAGTGAGCGAAAGTTTCCTCGATTAACAGGCAGCGGGAAGGGCACTGTTCGTATGCCGGTCAATGAGAATAAGGATAGCGGCAGTGGCAAGTTAATAGTACACTCAACCCAAGGAGCTCCTGGTGGAAAACCTCAAGTGGATTCTCAAAGTACAACTGAGCCTGGGAGTAAGATCGGGACTCCTCCTGTTGATCCGTTACGAACCGTAGCGTCCCGGTCGGAAAAAGAGTCGCCCAAGCGAACGAAGGGCATCGAGGCAAACTCACGCCAGACGGAAATACCAACATTCAGTTCGCTCCAGGAGAATCCCTGGGGAAAGATGGGCCGAATACCCCTCAAACATGTCATAATACCCAAAAACCAGCTCGTCCAGCTCTCTACGGGGGCGTCCTGGGTCACGTCCGTGGCGGAAATCGAATCATTTTACACGCATCTCCCATCTTGCACATCTAACAGCCTCAGGCCCTCTACCCTCAAGCATGTAGATGATACTGTCAACCAAAATAACACTCCTCCAAGCCCTACAATTGAGGCGAGGCGAAATGGCACAAATAAAAATTGCCTCATCGATGGCTCCCCCAAGAGCGTTGAAATGTCAAGTCCACAAAACAATTCTCATAGAAATCAAAGTTCTCCAAAGCTCAACGACAACAACCACGGGGACACCACATTTCAAGACGACCCGCTTGTACTGAACACAGGTAACGAAGAAGAAGACGATGCCACATCTTGGGCACCGACGTCAAGGGCATCATCACTACCCCCCAGCCAAGAAAAAAGAAAGGAACCACCAATCCCATCAGCGTTTCCGCCGCCTCATTCGAATAGTCGTTCGCCTCGGGCTGCGGACAGGGTCCCTGTTTCAAGCATTCCCGTGAGTCCGCCCGATCAAAAGTTAAATATGGACAGCAATGTTCTTCTTTCATCGATATCGCCGGGCCTCTCCGATGCCATGGATATTGAACCCGACAATGGAACTGGTTTAAACGGCGGGAATGAACCTTTGGTCAACAACATGGTCCATTCTAGTATACCTCAATCAGAGGATGATATGGAGCAAATAGTACCATATGCCATTGGTGATGCCATCCAGTCTTCAGATGATATCTACCTATCTCGCATCCGAGCTTCTGCCCTGACGGTCTCCCCCACGAGATCGCAGCAGTCTTCAGTCCTACAGATTGAAAGAACTCCTTATAGTCATCCCCAGGAAGACCAGCCTTCCTTACAAGAGACATTTTTTCTAAGGTCGCCTTTGCAACCAAAAAAGTCCACCCCAAGCCCTCACAGCTCGGCCAGTTCTATTATTTTGGGGACTTTCAACTGGAATGGAGGCAAGGATGATGGTATGCCAGAAAACTCCTCTGTTCATGACGAGTTACAGCAAGGCTATGGCAAGGACCCTGCGGCCAATGATGTTACTATGGCATCCCGTGCAGAAACTGTTATTGGGCGCTCGGAGCTCTGTTCAACGCCAGTGCTTGATCCTTCACCAATACCTGACCCTCCTACAGTACTTGATATTCCGCCAGTACTCGGTCATCCGCCAGTACTTGATCCTCGGCCAATACCCATTGAAGCCGATGAGGAAAAGGAAGAATTACACGGTGAAAACCGTAGCAGTAGCTGCAACAGAAGCGGAATCAAAGTTCGGCGTACTTCTGGGCAAAAATTAACACGCCACGAAGAATTGTCAGAGAGTCCTGACGTTGAGAAACTCTCAAAGTCCGCGAAACCGTTGGGCTCGATACCCCAAGTCTATAACGTACTCCCTTCTCTTCCATCCAGCACGTCTCCAACATCGAAAAAAATCGCCGAATCATACGTAACTAGACGAGAAAGGAAGAAAAAGTTGGAGAAATTGGAGAAGTTGGGGATGCAATTTCCACAGCTATAGCTGCCACCAAGGCATGCCAGCTACCCATTATTTGGTCTGGGGAGGTTAGTACATGGCGGTGGCGTTTTGGGGTAATACTGGGACACTCCCATTACATTTTGAATTAGATACCGGAGGTGCATTACAATGCACGATATTATTTTACCCTAAGACATCTCTGGTAGCTGTACTATCGACTTGTTGACGTGATAAAATTAAAATGCTGACTACGAAGGCGCCTCTGGAATTCTGTATTTTGTGGGGTTCGGTGGCCGCCTGTGTTTGCAGGTTGCAAGGCAGGTACAGCAGGGAGGCAGATAGCACTAGTCTTCATGGAGCGGTGTAAAATAGTAGATGGGTGATCTCTGCATAAGCAGACCAAGGCGAAACTTTCTTTTTGGGGGTTTAGCAGTGCATTTACAGGTTGATCACGAATGAAATGTGCTATGCGAGTCAAGTCATAACGTACACAAAATCTGACAGTGAAACTTCTTCATAGCTAAACGAGTCCGGTGACCACAAGGAGCTAAAATTAACTCACCCAAGGGGCATAACAACATCACGATATTTTTGTTGAGAAATAGGGCTTGAAGCACTGAATATAATAAGATCCGAAGTGCTTTATTCTCCAACCCATAAAACCGATCCGAGACAAGCCAAACTACCGCAGTTATGCTTAACTGGTGAGTTGAATCCCATTTACAGAGAAGCCAACCACTAAACCATCCAACAGGTACCGCATGAAGCTGGCGACGCGCCCAATGCTGACGCAGAGTGTTACCACGGCAGTATTGTTCGCGACTGGAGATATTATGGCGCAGCAAGCCGTGGAGCGCAAAGGCATTCAGAAGCATGAATTCGCTCGTACCGGCCGCATGGTCTTATATGGCGGAGGTAAGACCAGCAAGGGGAAGAAGCTGTACCGGAAATTGTGCTAATTGAACAAAACAGCGGTTTTTGGACCTGCAGCAACAACATGGTTCAGGTTTCTACAGAGCAAAGTCGTATTGCCAAACAAGAAGTTGGAGATTTGTGCACGTGTTGGGGTTGACCAGCTTCTATTTGCGCCGACGAACCTGTTCGTGTTTCTGAGCACCATGTCCATCCTCGAGGGTGTAAGCCCCCGCGAAAAGTTGGCTAAGACATATTCCGGAGCTTTACAGAGCAACTGGATGGTCTGGCCTTTCGTGCAGGTTGTCAACTTCTCGGTCGTTCCCCTCGACTACCGCGTGCTTTTTGTCAATGGCCTCTCGATTTTCTGGAACTGTTATCTTAGCTACATCAGCAAATAAGCAAATGGGAGGGAGTCTGGTTTTTAGCGAAAAGCAAGCATATCGAGATGTAGCATGGTGGACTAGAACTTCTATTTTCACGATTTAGATAATAGACTTCAACTCAGTGTACTTATATTCACACATATTTTCCACAGATGGGCTAGGGGTACTTAGATGACTTGAATAAATTATTCACAGGTCACAGAAGATAGCGTGGGCTTATGAATACATTATATTGAGAGTGATATATTTACACGAATTATATATATATTCTACTAATTTGACCCGAAACGAGTGAAGTTACAGATTATATTAAATTATTAGGCACCGCATGGCGGGTTAATCTACGATCTGGTGCTTCAGAAGACTATTGAACTCATATATATATATTTTCCGAGTATGCGATTGGTCTGGTGATGCTTCAACCATTGATTACATAAGCCCATAGAAAAACGCGGCTAAAATATCAGGGCGCAGGGGACAGTCTGGTTGTTGCACCAGCAGAAATAAGCGCCTCCCGGCTTTTTGTTGTGCTGGACCGCCCACATTAGCGTCAAACTTTCTGTTCTAGCCGCCTGCCGCCTTTCTTTTCACTGGAAAGTGTGCAAGTCACACACATAAGTAAACCCAACAACCCTTCACCTCAACTAGATCGCCTTCTTCACCATCCTCCCACCCATTAACCTGACGACAGGTTCACCTCATTTTCTCCCCGATCAACCACAGGCTCCAATTATTGCATACATTGGACGATATTGACGTTGAACATCGATCCAAACCGCACACGCAACCCGAAACTCGCACCACCGCACCAAGAGCGCTCCATAAATCGCAACAAGCTCGCACCTCTCACCTGTATTCATGTCGTCTGCGTCCGAAATGCCTTCCAATGGCGATGCCAAGCCTGCTTCCCCCGTCGACCTCTCCACCATTCCGATTTCTCCAGCTGGGCAAGATAAGCCGCAAGGAAAGTCGGCCGCAGCAACTGGAGATGAGCAAATCACGGTCTTCCACGACCCGGATAACTTCAACGTAAAGCATCCTTTAATGCACAAATGGACGCTCTGGTTCACCAAGCCACCCACTGGAAAGGTATTCACTTCTCAATAATATCATCACCAAATCGAAGACATGCTAAAAGGTTTCTAGGGCGATAACTGGAACGAACTGCTTAAGGAAATCATCACTTTCAACTCAGTGGAGGAATTCTGGGGAGTCTACGTATTTATGGCCTCTTTCTCCGAGACTGTTTTGTTTCTGACTTATATCTAGAACAACATCACCCCAACCTCAGAGCTTGCTCTGAAGTCCGACTATCATCTCTTCAAAGAAGGGGTAAGACCAGAATGGGAGGATATCCAGAACAAACACGGTGGCAAATGGTCCTACCAGTTTAAGGACAAGCGCAGCGTTGCGATCGACGATGTGTGGCTTCATGTGATGCTTGCTGCTATCGGCGAGACCCTTGAGGAGGAAAACGATGGGGAGGTGATGGGAGTTGTTGTTAATGTACGCAAGGGATTCTTCCGTGTTGGTGTGTGGACGAGGACGATCGGAAAGAGCATTCCAGGTGGAGGTGATGGTGACGTTGCCGGAGGGAAGGGACGACCAACGGAAAGAGGCCAGGAAATCCTCAAGAATATCGGCCGGAAGTTCAAGGAGGTCTTGTCAATTCCTGCGAATGAGGCGGTGGAGTTTTCTGGACATACCGATAGCGCACACGCTGGCAGCACGCGTGCCAAGGCCAAGTTCGTCGTCTAAATCGAGACGCGGACAGATAACGAGCGCGGGCCACCGTCGAGTCGACTCGGGCAGAGGCTTCTAAACATATGACACTTTGTCTGTTGGAGCATTTCTATGTTCTTACATCGTCATCAGAAGCAAGTCATTTACCAATCAGGCACCGAGGTCTTTCTAAGGGTCTCGGGCGTTACTGGCTTCTCATGTCCTTATATATCATTGCTACGAATAGAGGCCATACCGGCAGGCGTTAGAGCCAAGAGGATTTGCCTTTTTTAGCGATGGTGCGCGTCTCCATGGTGCATGGCCACTATTACATTATTTGCTGTGGATACAATGCTCAGATAGAATAATCCATCTATTTTAACCGCTATAACTCATCGCCACTGGCCTCATCCGAGAATACATTTCCCACTAGCTGTGCTTTGTTGACTGTGTTTATTAGTCTTGTGGTTCAAATGGTATGGATTAGGAAAACTCACTTTTACCCATGGCGTTTTTGGGTATCTCGTCAACAATCTTCATCGTCTGAGGTATTTTATAGTTTGCCAGCCTGTCTCGCAGGGCTCTTCTCATGTCCATTGGGCCCCATTTCTTACCATCTTTATTTGGTCTGTGCGGATCTAGAACAATCACAGCGCCAACTTTTTGGCCCCATTTTGCAGAAGGAACCCCGACCACAGCAGCCTCAGCCACCTCTGGGAGGGAGAGAAGCTCTCTTTCAACCTCCAGGGCACTAACCTTTTCTCCGCCTGTCTTGATAATGTCCGCACTTCTACGCCCCCTAATGAAGTACATCGGCCCCTTAGCCCAGGTTTGCTCTCCGTGGCCCGCTTCTGGGACGTGTCTTCGGACTGCAATGTCACCTGTCTTGAACCAAGGCCCTTTCTGATCCTTGCCATCAACAAATGCTTCCTGCGTGGCTTTGTCATTGTGCCAGTATCCTGAGAAAACAGTTGGCCCTCGAAGTTGTATTTCACCATCCCTCTCCTTTCCTGCATCGTCCTTCTCTTGCCCAGGTTCAATAACTGTGTTTGTCTCCGTATCAAGTAAGCGTACCTCCACAGATGGAAGGGGCCATCCGGCGCTGCCGTCAACTCGGTCTGAAAAATCGAGGCCACAGCTAAGGGCCATTCCAACTTCTGTCATTCCATATCTCTCTAACAGTACGGTTCCATCGCTTAACTCGGCCCAGGCCTTTTTGGTAGGCGTCGGGAGGGCAGCCGACCCTGAAATGGCCAAACGCATGTTTTTGGGGGATATTGCCATTTTCGTCGCAGCTTGGAGGTTTTCCGGAAGGTCTTTATGAGAAGACAGAAGTCTGTTGTATACTGTCGGAACTGCCGTGAAAAACGTGATCGCCTCACGAGTCTTTACGTCTTCCAAGAATGGAGCCCCAAGGCGCTTCCACACAGCGGTAGCATTGAATGGGAAAAGAAATTCTATGGTAGAACCTGCGAAAAGCGGCGCTAGGATAGCATTGATGAGACCGTGAATGTGATGAAGAGGAAGAACATGGAGCAGATGATCCTCAGCCGCATAATTCCAAGCCTGCAGGAGAGATTGTGCTTGTGCCGTGGTCACAGACTCTGCCAGGAAGACTCCTTTCTGTTTCAAATTAGCTTGGTAACGTAGATATTGACTCTAACTCACGGGTTTACTTGTTGTTCCAGAAGTGTACAGCATTATACCTCCTTGGCCATCGGCGGGGCCATCCAACGAGACCTTAGCACGTTCAATTTCACCAGCTTGCAGCTTTTCCACCTCGACTATGCGGGGTTGAGAAGAAAGTCCCTGCAAAGCAACATCCTGCGCCTTTTTATAGAACTTGCTTGAAGCAAGTAACATGGATGCTTGGCTATGGTCCATGATATATTGTAGTTCTCGCGGCGGAAACGCTGGTGACAGGGGCAGAGCAATGCAATGAGCACCCAAAACAGACAGTAAAGTTACTGGAATCATATGAGTGCTTATAAATATTCATTTGGGGGATTTCATCCAACGTACCTACATAATCATAGCTATTTTCTATAATGAATGCTATCCGTTCCCCTTCGGGAGGCGCTCTCCCATCCGCAGACCGCAGCCTATCCTTGGCTTTGGCAACATCTGAAAGCAGTTCTCCATATGTAAACCGGCGGCCTGATTCCGAATGAACGACAGCTGTTGAACTCGGATCATGTCGCGAGATTGCTTGGAAAACGGGCAGGTTGGGGAGCGTGGACACCATTCTGGGAACACCTGGAATGAACCACCGAGGACGAGTTACAGGCCGTTTGAATAGAACGCTCCACACTTTAGGGGCGCGTAGAGAAGTGGTATTCAGCATTGTCAGGAACTCAAGTGGCCATCTAAGGCGCGTTGCTCAAGTGTATGGTGGGGCGGCACATGTTTACATGGAGTAGGTTGCCGGGTTGCGAGCGCGAGCCGCATCGGTAGTTGGTGAAACGGCTGTTACTAAGCTTTCTGGTGGTGATCACTTTTGGGATTTGAAATATATCCATGAAACTCAGAAACATTATATTTTACTTGTATATATATAATAGCTTCGGCATACCATATTGGCTCTTGAATAGTAGCTAACTGAACATCCTGTCCTTCTGAATGGGACTCAGAGATCCAATTGTCCTTATCTCCAGGTGACCAGTCGATAAGCGAGCTGGGGGGTAAGCCACAGCTGTGCATATACTCCACCACTAGTATTTATCGTCCAGAACCAATGCACACTTCCAACCCAATCGACACACACCTTCAGACTCCTTTCCAAAGAATATACACTTGTTAATGCTGCGCAGACTGGCGTTTACTGTGGCAAGTAGGCCGTTTTCGACGATTATGGCTTCGAAACCACTTGAAGAGTCAATGCGAGCAAAGGTTATATAATCCAACGGCGACTTTCCCTGTCCGTGGCTGACTGGGTTATGTAGCTCATTGATGCTCTTCAACCAGAGAAATTAGAAATCCACAATGATTCCCACATGCACTCGCACCATAAAGCAATGGAAGGCAATACTTCGAAGGAGACCCATTTCAGGTTTGAATTTGCATTTTTTTCTCCTTCTAGAACGACTCTGACGATGCTACAATAGAGTGGTTATAACTTCGGATGCCTTCAAAGCCAAGTCGCAGCCCGCAAGACATCGAATGGTATATACCTTGCTGAAGGATGAAATGGCACAAGAAGGAGGGATCCATGCGCTGCAGCTTCGCACCCGAACCATTGACGAAGATGCTCGACAAGCAACCGAGGATGTCACCAACGCATAGGCGAAACTAGATGGATCAAATGGTTCCGGCAGTTATAAAAAGCCGTGGCACATTTAGAACATCCATATCCGGCCATACTACAACTCCGTCCACAGCGACTAACAACGGGGCGGACCGAAAGAATACATCCCCCGCCGTCGTTTGTGGGGGGCGGTGTTGGTATAGACCATATAACAACTGAACATACCACCACCACTTCGTTGTCTGACGTATTAATTGAGATACGCCAGTGATTATATCCCGCAGGGCAACCGAGCGGCCAGTTTTGATTCGTAGCTCGATCCCAATGGCAGTTGTATACGCAAGGAATACATAGCTTCGTGGGAGTGGTTTTGATGGCTCAATTATTGTCGCAGAGCTCTGGCGTGTTCTTAGGCCGTTCATGGTCCCTGATGATTAGGGAACATGCAGCATTTTCCACCTTCTCAACGCTCTGAACCATGGTCTCCATCTTCTTATCGATTTCTCCACCAAGGCTTGTTCCATGACAAGACGTTGTATCTAGTGCCTCAAAAGAAGATCTCAGGTGCCTCAGGTCTGTTAATATCGAGCGACCGACGGATGAGTGGCTGGATTTCAAATGTGGTAGTGAGCCTGTTGTCGCAATAGCAGTGACTGCAAACCGCATGATTTCCCCCGATAGGTCGAATAACCCAAGAGCGTAATCGTCAACCGTTAGAGGAATATCCCATATCATGCCCTTCATAGCAAGTTCCCTCGTGACCAGTGTCCCTGTTCGCAGGTAGTGCTCAACTGCATGAATGTTAAGAAAAACTCCAATATCCCGTTCTAAGGAGAGGAGATGAACGAACATGAGAGAGCCTCTATGAATTCCTGGATCCCGGGTGAGGCTTGGCGTTGATACCGCCACGAATTGATGCCCTGGAGGTCCTTTGACATAGTCTTAAATAGCTCCGAAATAGCATCAAACCGTCCCTGGACTTCTGTGCTAATATTTTGCGGTATTCCCGAGCTGATAGTTCTGACTCTGGTTGCCGACTTAGCTTTCACCAAAATGTATGCCTGACGGGCTCGTAAAATTGGTAATAATACCTTTGCAGAGAGAAAATCCTGCAGTTAAATTAATACACTAATTGCTTGTATGAACCTGGCACTACTCACGCCTTCTTACTAAGAGCTGTAACATCTCGTGATGCCTTGATTATGCGCTCTCTGGCAAGGTGGTTCTCATCGATTTCAACCCTGAAGCCATCAAAAATGGTCAAAAAAGGATTCGGGGTTTCCGCCATCTCTTCGTATGATCTTTTCTCTGCCGGCATATGGTCGGCTATTTGAAAATAAGAGCGAATGTATTATTAACGAACTGTAACGTAGACCGACAAACCATATGTTCTTACAAGGGAAACTGAACGTGAATGTGATCACGTGTTGTCGTGTTTGTCGATTACATTTGTGTGGCGCGGCTGTCAATTGTTGGCCTCGCTCGGCAAATACACACGCGCGGTTGGTTCAATTGAACGTCGCTCCATCAAGCTCCTACTCCAGCTTGCAACCTCGATCGGAATAAAAGCGCCAACTGGCGTAGGGTAATGGTTTTCGCGTGGCCTGGTGGACCCTATAACCAGAATTTAATTTCTGGAAATCGTACGTGGGTTGCCGTTCACAATTCACAGATCTGGTAATCGTCTCGTCTGGCCCCAAACGTCCATCCCCCTTTGCCTGGTATAACCATGGGTACAACGTCTACCTGGTTCAGGCCACTGCCTGTGTTTTCCGCCGCGATACTTTTGAGGATTGGTCTGTTTCTATACGGCCTATGGCAAGATGCCAACTCACCAATGAAGTACACCGACATCGATTATTATGTTTTTACAGATGCTGCTCGTTATGTCGCAAGAGGCCATTCTCCTTACGATCGCGAAACATATCGATACACACCTATTCTATCATGGCTGCTCTTGCCAACTACATGGCAAGGGAATTGGTTCTCATTCGGCAAGGCCCTTTTCGCCATGAGCGACATAATTACCGGCTGGCTTATTGTCCTCGTCCTCCGAACCACAGGTGGGATGCCAATGGATAGAGCGCTGAAATTCGCCAGCATCTGGTTATTAAATCCAATGGTTGCGACTATAAGTACAAGGGGAAGCTCAGAGGGTCTGCTTGC
The DNA here is from genome assembly GCA_001630585.1 of Pseudogymnoascus sp. BL549. Lineage (NCBI taxonomy): Eukaryota > Fungi > Ascomycota > Leotiomycetes > Thelebolales > Thelebolaceae > Pseudogymnoascus > Pseudogymnoascus sp. BL549. The sequence goes on along the minus strand of LNAR01002052.1, from coordinate 1,166 downwards.
TGCCATGGTGGTCGCTTTGGTCTGGGCAGTCATGCAACGCCGGATCGTGCTGGCTAGTGTACTCCTCGGCGTCGGGGTTCATTTCAAAATATACCCCTTTATATATGCTCCATCGATAGTGTGGTGGCTAGATGATGAGCAACTGCAGTTGCAGCCTGAGTTGACACAGGAGCTGTCACTACTGGACAAGGCGCGAAGGTTTTGTAATAAGCCTCGGATTACGCTTGCCTTTCTGAGTTTTGGGACCTTTGTCGCGTTGAATTGGGCTATGTATTACATGTAGGTGTATAAGTTTTTGTTTACTTTCTAGCACTAACAAACTTCAAGGTATGGGAGTCCGTTCTTACATCATACATATCTTCACCATGTCACACGCGTTGATCACCGGCACAATTTCTCGCCTTATAACAGCATTTTATACCTGAGCTCTACGGCATCCACCCCCTCTTATATGCATCTAGAGTCTTTGGCATTTATTCCGCAGCTATTTCTCTCCGCAATTGCGCTCCCGCTGTTGTTGGCAAAGAAGGACCTACCGTCAACAATGTTGGCACAAACCTTCTCTTTCGTCACCTTTAACAAAGTTTGTACGAGCCAGGTATGGAAATATGCTCAATACATAATTGTGGCCACTGCTAATTATTGTCGTAGTACTTCCTTTGGTACATGGTGTTCCTCCCATTCTATTTGCCCACATCGTCTTTGCTTGGATCACCGCGGATTGGCATAATGGCGCTTGTCCTCTGGGTTTTGACACAAGGCATGTGGCTCCAACAGGGTTTTGATTTGGAATTTCTTGGGAAAAGCACCTTCGTTCCAGGACTGTGGGTGGCCAGTCAGTCGTTCTTTCTAACAAATGCGTGGATCCTTGGTATTATCGTATCTGATATCGGAGGGACAGAAAGGACGTCTACAGCACCAACACCCACGTCGCTGCGATCGAGCAAGGAGATTAAACAACGTAAATAGTAATATATAGAATAGACATGTAATGTAGCCATCCCTTTGGCCCAACTTGGGGGTTTGTTGGTGTGGCTTTGGACGGGAGTCGTGGTGCCAAATGAATACATTGGACCGGATTCAATCGTTCCTTGTTGTCATAAAATGGTATAGATGGCGAATCTGGCCTGTACGACATACTCTCCGTTACGTCCAAACAAACTATG
>LNAR01002051.1:0-50743 GCA_001630585.1 Pseudogymnoascus sp. BL549 | reverse complement strand
GGTGGGGGAGGGTCTTGTTTGTTATTTCCTTTTGCCAAATTTGATATGTTCCTCTAGTGTCTGGTGATTCTTTTTTTTACTTTCTGCTCTTGAGTCTTTTGTTGATGGGGATGTGAGGGTGAGGTTCGTTGATTGCAGAGAGGGAGAGAGAAAGGGCGTGTAGGTTAGACGTGGGTTTTTGTGGTAGGGAGGTGTATAGGAGGGGGGATGATGCTTGAGAGGAAACAAGGAAAGGGGATGGTATGATGGATGAATGGAACTACTTACTACATCAGCTTCACTTTGCCCAATCACCTACTGCCGTTCATTATAGATCTGTCCCATAAAAACCACACAACATATACTATACTGCATTGCGTTCCGATGCGTTGTGTGTTCATCTCAACTGTATACTAACTGTGGCGCACCCACGCCAAACTGTGGCGCAAAACCACCAACGGAACCACCCGCGCCGACACGCCGACCCCTGCCAACCAGCCAGCTACCCCAGACGCGGAACGGGCGATTGGGATTGGGAGGAGGGAGGGATCGCGCGATGTGGCTCTAAGAAAGTATACTTGGTGGTATCACAAGGAACGACTGGTTGGACGAACGACAACGTAGCTCAGTGGTTTTGGGACGAAACATATCTCACTTCAGTCACTCTCAGACAAACGACTCGGGATTTATTTTCTTACGTTTCTCGAATTTTTGTGTCTGGGAAAACTGTCAAATACACAGAAACAGCGCATAAGCAACTTTTGACGCCCTCGCCCAAAAATCACCAAGGTGCGCCGCACCACCACCTACACACACACACACACACAAACTCGAATTCCCACGCACGCGCCTCGCAGGGCAGAAAGAAGGGCAAGATGCACACCTCCATCACGCGCGTGCAGAACGCGTTTGGCTTCTTCACGACGGTGGCGTTTGTGGTTGCGCTCTTTGTGGCGGGGAGTGATTACCTCGTTGCGCGGACGCCGGGGGCGGAGGTTAAGGTTGGGAGTGGGGGGGTTAGTGTGTATGTGTTTCCATCTCTTCGTCCCCTTTTTACGATTTCCCTATTTCCATTTTGGCGGGCTGCGTCGGGGGTGGCAGTTTGCGCCGGGGAGGAAGGAGGTGTTGTGTCTATATCGTTTGGAGTGAAAGCTAACGAGAGGACAACAGCACAAAGGGACGACCACACTACTATAGCACCAAAAAGGAAGAACACGCCAGCATCCGCTTTGATCTCTCCGCCGACCTCTCCAGTCTCTTCACCTGGAACACGAAACAAGTCTTCGTCTATGTGACCGCCGCGTGGAACGAGACCGCCGGGCAGGTGCCCGCGCCGAACGAGGCGGTGATTTGGGATACGATTATCACGAGCCCGAGTGCGGATCACCTGGCGAATTTGGGGAAGGTGGCAAAGAGGAAACTGCTGGAGAGTGGGAAAGGGAAGACTGTTGATTCTGGGAGGTACGTTGTAGATTTCCCCTGCCTCCTTGGTAGCTTGGTGCTGGACACAGCGGGCACGCCCTTGTGTAGATGAGGGAGTTGCAAGGAGCAGTATGCTAACAACATCGAACAGAGGAATCCTCAAACTCCGCAACCAAAAACCAAAATACCAAATCACCGCCCCGACCGGCAAAGTCGCGCAGTCCCGCGGCGTCACCCTGCGCGTCAGGTACAATGTGCAGCCCTGGGTTGGCGCGCTGGCGTGGGATACGGAGGGCGAGGTGGGGCTGTGGAAGCCGATGAAGGGGGGGGAGAGTAGGGCGTTTGATTTGCCGGCTGTGAAGGAGAAGGAGAAGAAGAAGGTTTAGAGCGTGCGGTGTGGGAGTTGGGTGAGGAAGGCGCGGGAGTGTAGGATTTATTTAAAACGGAAGGAAATGTATGCGCGGTTCTTATGATGGGGGTGTATTGGTCGTGCTCGACTGACTGACTGGCTGGGTATCACACAGTCTCTAAACTTCCCACTCATCATCAACGTCATCCTCCTCCTCCTCATAATCCTCCTCATCATCCCCCTCACTCCCCGAACTCTCACTTTCACCCTCCTCCCCCTCCTCTTTCTTCCTCCTCCACCCACTCGCCCCTACCGCCCCCGCATCCCTCGTGTCATTAAACAGACTCGCCTCCGCCATATCCTCATCCTCCGTATCCCACGCCGTCTCCTCGTCAAACTCAATACCGCGCCACTCATCCACGATGTCCGAGAGGTTGGTCGAGTAGTCTGTGGTATCGGATTCGACTTCAGACATCTCCCGTCCCTTGCCCTTGGCTGCACGACGCGCTGCGCCGGCTCCGTCGCCGTCGTTGTCGGCGTCGGCCATCTCAGTGTCCCACCGGAAATCCGCGCGCTCTGCTCGCATACGAGCGCGCTCGGCCCTGCGAGCTGCACTCGCTGCTTTATGTTCAGCGCGTATCCGCGCCCCTATCGCTCTCTCCGCATCGTCAGAGTCACTCATATACATCTCCTCATCACTTGGCTTGATATCCCTCCCCGTAACGGGGTCCACATGTCCCCATAACATCATATAAAGCAGATGATCATCCAATCTCAGCTTCCTCCTTACCGACTCCCTCATGACCAACTCATCGATGCGGAAGAGGTGGATCTTACCCTCTCCCCAGCCCTCGAGATGCAGTTTCCCGATTTCAGCGGGCGGGACCCCGAAGATGGACATCCCGGTGTTCTCGGGCTTGACTTCGTAGCAGTATCGCACTGAGGCTCGCAATACTTCAACTGAGTGCTTGAACCCCCTGCGCGTTAGCAGTCGCCATAAAGGCGTGAGTCCGCGCTGGCCGAGCATCACCCGCACGAGCCCGTCATCCCCTATTCCCGTCAGGGGCTCGTTGAACCGCATTCCCAGCTTTAGAACCCACGCCTGCGCATTCCAGCAATCGACATCAGTCCACCATGCCTCATTGTGGACGAGACAGATCCGTCCAGCTGTAGTGGCAACATCCATCACCACCCACGTTTTCAACACCGTCTCCCTCGTGCTCTTGGGTAATCTGTGCCCCTCCCTCGCCAGACACGCCAGGATATCCCTCGCGCACCGCTCGCGATGCACTACCATGAATAGCCACTTGAAACTAGGGACCCGACGCACCAGAGCCCAGTTAGTGGGTTCGCGTCGCCCGGCGGGGTCGGGGATGCAGAGGGAATCGTACATCCCGTGAGTGCATATGCTTGAGGCTAGCGGTGCGAAGGCGCGGGCGCAGGTCTTGAGAGCGTGTGTGAGATGCGTGTTGAGGGTGTCGTGGAAGAGACGGGATGTGGAATAGACAGTTAGGAGGGAGGCCGGGGGGAGATGGGTGCAGAGCTCAAAGTAGAGTTCTGGATGGGTGGCGATGGCTTCGAAGGGGGAGTTTGTGGAGGGGGTTGGGCGCGGTTTCTTGGTGCGGGGAGGCGAGGATGGGGGGCTGTAGAGGGTGGGGGATGGGGTGCGAGCGCGCTTGAGGCTTTGGGTCAGTTGGGTGGTGGTGGGAAGGATGCCGAGGGCTGTGAGGGGGTTGGTTGTGATGCTGGTGAAGGAGGGGACGGTGGCGGGGACGGGAAAGGGGGTGCTAGTTGAAGGACCGAAGGCGGCAGCGGCAGCGGCGGCGCGAGGGTCGGCGGGGTCTTTGTAGCCTGTTGGGTCGTCCTCCCAGTCTGAGTCCTCGTCGTCGGCGTATTCGATCTCCTCGACATCGGGGAAGTCGTCGTCATGGTCGAGATCTCCCGCGTCGGTGTCGGGTAGGTCAGCGTCGCGTGCGGCGTTGTTGCTCATCAGGGCTTTTAATGCGGCGCTGTCTGGCAGTTTGTGACCCCTGACGGGATTGTCGTTTTCGTCCACGTAGTCATACTCAAAGTCTGAATCCTCGCTATAATCCTCGTCTGAGTTTCCAAAGTCCAGGCCCTCCGCAGAGGGCTCCATATTAAAGTCATCATCTTCGCTCTGATTCTCAGATGGCGTGGGAGCGCCTTGGATGTTCAGCCCGTCAAACCCCTCTACGAAGGCATTACCCGGAGTTGGGACGTGCTGGGGACCTTGTTGAGGCGTATTCTGGCTTCCAATCGTCAAATGCGGTAGAGCCCAATGGTTCACATGGGCAAATTGACCTATGGAGGGAGGTTGAGGGTTTTGAACGAGGTTCTGTTGTGGAAGGGCGTTGAAGGGGGGTAGCGGCGGTGGAGGCGGTGGGCCGAAGAAGACTGGAGCAGGAAACACGGGTTGTGATTGTAGTTCCGGCGATTCTTCGTATTCGTACGAGGGAGAAATTGATATATTCCCATTGTGAACGGTTTGCCCAGTCTGGCCAAAGTAGCCCTGAGCAGGACCTGGAGTGGAAGAAAATGTTGCTGTCGCTGGTAAGGCGGGTGTATGTAAGTGTGAGACAGTGTGAGAGAAGCTCCCGCTGTTAAAATTGTGACCAAATTGGCCTAGAAAGACTGGGCCACCGCTTGGATTCGGAGTGAAGGTAGCTTCCTGCGGTATAGCGAGAGTTCCAAAGTCGGAGGGGCCTGCAGAGATATTCCCGCTGTAGAAGGTTTGGCTACTTTGCCCGGAAACGGAAGATACTGTGGATGCATGGTTGCTGTGAAAGGGTTGGCTTGGTGGAGGAGGCGGTCCAAAGAAGACGGGACCAGTAGATGTATTAGGATTTATATTTGGATTCAAATTCGTGTTTGTGTTCATGGATCCTTGACTGGTTGAAGGCGGATTGTTTGGATCTTCGACCGGGTCAGAGAAGCCGAAGAAGTCCGTATCGTTGTTCTCGTTAAAAGACATTGCATGCGTTTTCTAGATGCCTATCGTCTTGAAATATAATCCAAGTATAGTATCTTGTGACATCGAGATCTGTAATTGGTGTGGTTGTATAAGCAAGGAAGAAAGTTGTGTTGCGTTGAAATAAAGTAGTGTGACAAAGGTGAATTTCTGAAAATACCTTATACCGTTATACACAACGGGGTGAATTAGCCAACTTGCAAAAATCCTTCAAAGAACAATGATAACGGATACTGCGTCTTCTTCTATCATCCCTTTAAATTTCACACCTTCCTCCCTCCACCACTCTGTCTTCTCACAACTCATCCCCAGGACATATATTCGCCATTACCCAACAACTCGCCCTTAGAACATACAGTCATAAATCATGCAGCGCAACAAGTCTCAAACTGAATGTGCTTCAAAACCAGGGATAAACTCTGCATATCACAAGATTGATCTGACATGCAGTGAATTTGTCAAGAAATGAAGTTGTCCCAGGATGAATTGCCACTGGCAGGAAACCCCAGCAGATCGATATGAAAATAACTTACTTCGGTAGCCTACCTCTTTATCAACCTCCTTACCTCGTCCTCGGTTGTGCCTCCTCATCTACTATTACCTTGGCGATCCAGGCCCCTATATATTCTGCACAATAGCCCTTCTTACCCCCCCGAGCTTTTTGAAACTCCTTCTTCACTTTCACCTCCATCAGACACTTATCAGAAGCAAACTTGAATCCAACTCTAACAAAATGAAGCTCCTCCATTTGCTCTTGCTTCCCATGATCCAACTCACCCATGCCATCTCCTGCATCTCCATGTGGGGCATCTACACCACCGACAATGCCGTCACCATGGAGGTCACCGAGTACGGCGCCACCCAGTGCAGCACAAAAGGCAAAAAGATCGCACTCGCGTTCCCCATGGCAAACATCGCATGCAAAGCGCCCTACCGCGCCTGGATCAAACCGGACATGACGAAATACTACTATAGTTCCCCCACCTATGCCTTGACGGCTACCGAAATAGACGTGCACATGAAATGGTTGGACAGTTCGAGGGCCCAATTCTGGGCAAACCTATATTGCGATTGTGGCGGCTACCAATGTAGGTGTCTACCCCGTCTGTGGCAAGTGCGAGGATTAATGCGTGTGAAATAGGCAAGGGCAACAAAAATGAGGGATAGTTGTGCACCTCCCCGGTGTTTTCCGCTGCATTGAGCAGCCAGGGTTCGTCTACTATAGTTAGCTTTTAAATGATGATTGAAAGTGTTGTTCTCACGAACATGCTAGTTTGGATATGAATAGGCCACTGGAAGACGGGCTTCAGTCACTCGTCGCAAGTAGAAGCACCTCACTAGAGGATATCAATAGGAATCACAATCACAAAACTGCAGGACAAGACAAGAAAAACGCTGTCATAGCAGCAGAGGCTCCTTGCTGACAGTAAATCACCATAAAATCCTCATTGTGCATCATACGTATCTGTATACGCTTGAGCAGCGGCATGCTATGCAAATAACTCCTTGAACTCTTTTACCCCGTGATATTCACTTGGATATCTCCCATTGATAACTGTCATCTCCATACATTCATACATGATTCTCTCTCCTTCGGTGTCTAGCGCTCGACTTCATCGACTGGCACATCTTCCAGGTCCTTGCCGACAATAGCCTCTGAAACTTTCCAGATCTGGATCAGGTTGTCTTCCGCAGCGCTGCAGACAACCCAGGGCTCATTCTGGTTCCATGAGAAGTCAGCAAGATGGTTGGTGTGTCCACCGTGCATGAATAGCCTATGTTGTGTCAGTATTTCTGAGGCCACCTGATGTATAAGGGGTAGTATGTCAGGGTTCCACTAACAGCTCTGGCACGCCGTCCTCAATATCATCTGGCAGTTGCTCCTCCCCAACGCGGCTAAGATCCCAGAAAATAACACGGCGATCGTAACTGCCACTGCCGAGAATAGCTTCCTCAAATGGATGCCATGCCAACGATGTGACTTGGTCGTTGTGTCCCTCGAGCGAGTGGATCATGCTGTTCAAGTTGCGCAGATCCCAGATTCCGATGGTCTTGTCGGACGAACCGGTGGCAACAATGTGATCAGAACCAGGGGCAAAGGCGATCGCGTTGATAGCGTCGGTATGACCGGTGCCTTGGAGCGAGGACTTCGTGGTATCCGACTCGCGGGTATCCAGGATCTGGAGAGTCAGGTCGTCCGAGACCGTTCCAATTATTGACTTGTGGATGGGGTGGTATTGAACGTCATTAACGATTGCTGCGTGGTGAGTGTAGGTCCTTGAGGGCTTGACAATGGTGTTGGTCGCTGTGACGGATTTCAGATCCCATAACCGGACAGTTTTATCTTCGCTACCAGTCGCCAACTGCCCCTTCTCATGGGGGTTCCAGCACAGGCCAAAGCCTTCTTTGGTGTGACCCCTCAGCTCCGCCTGGGCGGTCACCGTACCACTTGGCAAGCTGCTGTGCTTAGTTCTATCGAAAACCAAAACCTTGCCGTCAATGCACATTGTTGCAATAATATTTGGGTTTTGAGGTTGGTATCTCGCTTTATTGACCTCTCCAGGGTGGTCGATCTTCTGCTCGATCGTCATCTTGATAGCGGGCGACTCGCCAGACGATGAGTTCCCATATCCTCCAATCTCTCCTTTCTCATCATCGTAGTCGCGCTCGTTCGGAGTGATATTCTTTGGGAGCTCGACGTTGGCGATTTGCAGGTAGTTTGTCGCATCGTTTGATGTGTGAGTGCCGATAAGAAGGCGGTGGGTAGTGTAGTTCTTGTCAGGGAGTCTGGAGAATTAGAAGATGTCGGCGTATTGATGAGGGGTAGACAAACGATTTGACGTCTGGGAACCATTGGGTTGTCAAAGTCGGCCATTCCAGGGCGGTGCTAATCATTCTTAGTTGCGTTCTTGTTATAATGCTGCGCCAGTCGCATACCTCAGGATCATATCATATAAAAATGGGCTGTTTTTCTTCCATGTTTTGTATTCTTATGCGCATGTCAGCAAGGCAATGCTCCATCGTCGCCTTGGGCGCCGTTTACCTTCGTTGATGAGCTTGGCCTCAGTATCTGCGTCTTGGACGTCTCTGTCGGCAACTATGACATAAGTGAGCTAACATTTCTTTCATTTCCCACGTCTCCCTTAAATTCTAGCAGATGAATCCGTATTGTCATGGGAAGGCAAGGTTTGCGATTGACTTACTGTCCATCTCGTCCCTGACATCTGCTGCGGCTGCGGGGGCCATGATTCTCAAGGGCACACTGCGATTGAGGTTAAATAGAATAAAATAACCGCAATAAAGAGTGAGGTGTTGTAAGGGTATGGCAGTCCCCAAAATCACAGAGGGGTAGTCGCAATGGTTTCTTTGTTAACAAAGAGCTTTGGTGGAGGTTGACGCGATTTTGGGGTGAAGCGCGTCTAAAGTGGCCCATGCTGTGCGGTCGCAGGCGCGGGTTGGTAGTGGCAACCTTAAAGGCCTTCCAAGGATTATCAGCCTATCGCGAGGCTAACCTGAAGGGGGGCGCAACTTGACGAACTCAAACGTCAAGATCCAGAGTCATAACGAACAAATGCCAGAGTCATAGGCTTCCTCCATACAACCTCTTACCTGTCATATCTTTACATACGCAGTCATTATATTTGACTTTTCGGTTTCTCTAGGAGTTATAGGCTTTTGATCGGTTTATAAAACAGTCCTTACATCTGTTGTCGCCTCTTTCAGCGCAGTCTACGCTCAAATTCGATTTCAGATCACAACCACCACATACCTCGCCAGGTCGATATAACTACAGCACTTATAGAAGGGCTATAAAGCGACCGCTGCGATGGGTGTTCCAAAGTTCTTCCGCTGGATGAGCGAGAGGTACCCAGCTATCTCTCAGCTCATCGCGGAAAACCGCATTCCAGAATTCGATAACCTCTATGTATGAACCCCGCCGGCGGCATTCCGAACTACAATATTGTACCTGTATCATATACTAACTCTTTGTTAGCTGGATATGAATGGTATTATCCATAACTGCACCCACAAAGACTCCGACGATGCGACTTTCCGTATGACCGAGGAGCAGATGTTCATTGCGATATTTAACTACATCGAGCATCTTTTTGGGAAGATTAAGCCGCACAAGCTCTTCTTCATGGCCATTGATGGGGTTGCTCCCAGAGCCAAGATGAACCAGCAGCGCGCACGACGATTCCGCACAGCCCTCGATGTTGAAAATGCTCGGGAAAAGGCGATTCGTGAGGGGAAGGAGATGCCCAAAGAGGAGGCATTCGACAGCAACTGTATTACGCCAGGGACAGCGTTCATGGCTAAGCTGACGGAGCAACTCAAATACTTCATCAACAAGAAGGTGTCGGAAGATACCGACTGGCAGGGTGTAGAGATTGTTCTCTCTGGCCATGAAGTGCCAGGAGAGGGAGAGCACAAGATTATGGAATACATTCGCCTGTCGAAAGCACAGCCAGATTACGACCATAATGTCCGTCATTGCCTGTACGGTTTAGACGCGGATCTTATTATGCTGGGTCTGTTAAGTCACGATCCTCATTTCTGTCTTCTTCGTGAAGAGGTTACTTTTGGACGACAGAGCAAGCAGAAGTCGAAGGAGCTGGAGCACCAAAATTTCTACCTTATGCACTTATGCATTGTACGAGAATATTTGGAAATCGAGTTTCAGGAACTAAAAGAGCCAGGAATTATGGGCTTCCCGTTCGACCTAGAACGGGTGATTGACGATTTTATTTTGATGGCGTTCTTCGTTGGAAACGATTTCTTGCCCAATTTACCCAATCTGCATATTAACGAGGGAGCGTTGGCGTTGATGTTTAAGATCTACAAGTCTGTCTTACCAAAGGCCGGCGGATACCTTAATGAGGGTGGAGTTATCAACATGCCGCGGTTAGCGATTTTATTGGAAGAGCTTTCTCATGTGGAGTACCGTTTCTTCGAGTCTGAGAACTCGGATGCAAAGTGGTTCAAGGGCAAGCAAATGGCAAAGGTGGATGTCATGGAGAAGGGCAAGCGCAAAGGCAAGGTGACGATGACATCGGCACAAAAGGATGTCTGGAAGTTGGTTAAAATCTTTGTTAATAACCGATCGCCAGAGCCGCTCGACTTGCCTTCTTCCCTTCCTGCCAAGGACAGAAAGTTTGTCGAGGATCTGGCGGATAGCCTTCACTTGGACTGGAAGACAGTTGAGGATGAGAATGGTGATCGCCACTTGCAACTTTCGTTCCCTGCGAAGTTAGAGCAGGACGATGACGAGGAGGAAGAGCAGGACGAAGAGTCCCAGCTTGCAATCCTACGGGTTGTCAAGCAGTACGATAACGCAAATGTCGTCGACGTGAGCGCCGAAGAGGCACAGGCTGAGATGGACAAGAAGTACGAAGAGAAGTTCCAAGAGTGGAAGGATAAGTACTACGACGGGAAGTTTGAGTGGAAACGCGACGATGAGACAGAGCTGACGAAGCTCGCCGAGAACTACGTACAGGGTCTACAGTGGGTTCTGTATTACTACTACAGGGGTGTTGTGTCATGGCCTTGGTATTACGCTTACCATTATTCGCCCATGATTTCAGGTATGCTGTTTTTCACGCCTCTTATATTTCAATGCTAACCTGCTTTTAGATGTCATCAAGGGTCTGAAGGCGGATATCAACTTCAAGCTTGGCCAACCGTTCCACCCATACGAACAGTTGATGGGAGTCCTGCCTGACCGCAGTAAGAAGATTGTACCAACAGTTTATCACGAATTAATGACGGATCCAAAATCACCGATTATTGATTTCTACCCTCGAGATTTCGAGCTAGATATGAACGGCAAGAAGATGGAGTGGGAGGCCGTGGTGAAGATTCCATTCATCGATGAGAAGCGACTGCTATCAGCCATGGCACCGAAAAACAAGCTGCTAAGCGATGATGAAAAGGCTCGTAATGAGTTTGGCGTTTCACTGAAGTTTACCTACGCTCCAGATTTGGACTTCACGTATCCCTCATCGCTGGTGGGAATCTTCCCAGATATCCCGCATTGTCGCTGCGTTGAGAACATCTTTGATCTCCCAACCATTGAGGGATTGGAATATTTTGTTGGTCTCATGGGAGACGTCAAACTTGGAGAGGATGCCTTGGCTGGCTTCCCCAGTCTGGCTACGTTGCCGTACAATGCTGCCTTGGGTTTCCACGGAGTGAATGTCTTCCAACAGGATAGTCGCAACGAGAGCTCAATCGTTACATTGACCGATACGGAAACAAGGACAAACGTCGAATATGCCAAGGCAAGACTTGGTCAAAAGGTGCATGTTGGATACCCATTCCTTCAAGAGGCCAAGGTCATTCGTGTTTCCGATGAGCTGTTTAATTACACTCTCCCAACGGATGGCTCGGCTCATGTTGTTTCTACGCCTCACGGCCCTCGCGAAATCGAAGACTTTCGCAGGAAGGCGGAGAGAATCGAGAGTGTCTACAGCAAGCGTCTTGGTATCATCATCGGGCCAGTTGAGTCTTTGACTCACGTCGACATGTTGAAGGGCATGAAAAAGACCGATGCCGGCGCTACGGTCAAAGAATATGCTTACATCCCTGGCGTTGAGACTGACTATGCGTCACAAATCGTGGTCGATGAAGTTGCCAGCGAAGACCAGCGCTTTATTGAGAAGGCAGCCTTACCTATCGAGGAAGAGTTCCCTATTGGGTCCAGAGCCTTCTTCTTAGGAGAGTTCAACTACGGACGCCCACTTGAGATCGTCAAGCACAACGAGAACAAGGCCGAGATCTGGCTGTCGACTGTGCAAGGTCGCGAGCCAGAAGTCGGCCGTGAGGTCGTTGCCAGGTCTGAGAAGACGACCCCGTACATGCCGTCATATGCTGTAGCGAAGCGCTTACAGCTTCACCCGCTTGTTCTTAGCAAGCTGACTTCTTCTTTCACGGTCAATGTGAATGGACTGAGAGTCAACCTGGGACTTAACCTGAAATTCGAAGGCAAGAAGCTGAAGGTTCTAGGCTATTCCCGTCGTGGAGATACTGGTTGGGAGTTCAGCGACAAAGCCGTCAATCTGATTTCGCAGTATATGATCAGATTTCCAGAGTTTATTGCTGGAATTCAGCGCAAGCCTCAAGGAAATGAGTATGATGGCTCGGACTTCTACTCCGCTGACTCCGCTAAGGCGAAGTTGGCAGAGATTACTGCTTGGTTGAAGACCATTGAATCGAAGAATTTCGACAAGGTTCCTATTGATGCACAGCAGCTCGACTCTGACACAGTCAAGGCGATTGAGTCTACAATCGATGCCATGATCCAGAGTAACCCGCCACCGGTTGGTAAGAAACTGAAGGGCGTTCCGCGAAACGCTCTCATGAAGCCATCCGACGCTGAGCACCGCCTTGGCCATCAGAAGTTTGACCTTGGTGACCGCATCGTGTACGTCCAAGACTCCGGACGTGTCCCAATCGCCACACGCGGAACAGTGGTGGGCATCAGTCGCACCGCTCGCACGACACTCGTCGACATTGTCTTCGACCACACTTTCATCAGTGGAACGACTCTGGATGGTCGCTGCGACCCGTTCCGTGGCTCTACCGTCCCCGCCACTTCAGTGCTTAACTTGTCAAACAAGCAAGTCATCGCTGGCTCCAAGGCTGCCGTCGAGAAGCGCCCCGCTCCTACCTCGCAGCCACTAACCGCCAATGGCGGCTATGGTGCTCCAACCGGACCCGGTGGCCGTGGACAGTATCGCGAGGCTGGCGCACCGCCACCTCTTCGCGGCTCATACCGCGGTGCTGCGGCGGGCCAGGGCAACAACTTCGGTCGTGGACGAGGCCGTGGTGGACTAGGCTTCGACAATGCCCCTGCTACACACTCTAATATGGCTATTCGCGGACCCGCGGCGCAGACCAATGGGCAGAACTTTGCGCCGAGGGGCCGAGGTGGTGCGGACGGTGCGAGGGGAGGTAGAGGGGGGGCGCAGTCTTACAACGCTATGCCACCCCCAGCCAGCTTGGACGCTGCTAACCGTGGCAGAGGACGCGGAGGCAGGGGACGAGGAGGTAATAGAGGACGTGGTGGTGAGGCCCGTGGAGGTGCTGCGCCGACGCAGGCATAGATGCAGGCAAATGGATTGTAGGCATTCAAGATGCATGGTTATAGGGGGGTTTGTACAGGCTTGACGATGGTATGAGCACTTCACGATGTCGGATGAGTACCATGAAAAGCATCTAGTGTAGCATAGCCGGGGGTAAAAGTCGTTGCTTTTTGTTATTTTAAAAGGGGTAGAAACGCAATAAAAAAAAAGAAAACTGTTTTATAACAAATCTGTAACATGAATGCCTGTAGTGAAATTGTAATTGCTGTATTGGTGTATTGGTATTTAAAACCCCTCTTTAATTTCTTTCCGCTGCTCTCTAGTTCTATAAAGGTGCAAGTCCCACCCTCGAATGGGTTCAGCTGCGTTCTAACTCTCGTCGTCTACCCTTCTTCGTGTCCCCATCCAACGCTCCCACAAAATAATTCTTGAGACCGCCTCATAACTCCTTAACCATAATATAATCCGTCTGCACAATCGTCCCAATCGTAAAGTCATGACCGCCCACCCTTCTATACCCCAACTTCTCATACATCTTTTGGGCATTGTGATTCTCCTCCCAAACTCCAAGCCAAATATGCTTAAATCCCTGATCTCTAGCCATATCATCTAATTTGTTGGCGAGCAACCTCCCAACTCCTTTTCCATGGTGAGCGGGATCAACATATATCCTTTGGAGCTCCACCGTGTTCTCGAGGTGGGAAACACATGGCTCAATGCTGCCACGGGTCAAAAGGGCAAAACCGACAACCGTGCCGTCCTGATCCGATGCAACTATCAAATCCTTCATGGGATCTTTGAAGTCATTTTCAGTTGCTGGTACGCTGTAGGAATCTGCTAGGAATGACTCAAGCTCATTTGCAGGAACTGAGTGGCCAAAGGTAACAGTGAAAACGTGTGCTCCGAGTTTGGAGACTGTGGGAACGTCCTCTACATTTGCCTTGCGGATAATGATTGATTGTTGAAGAACGGCTGGCATGTTTGAAGCCGGTGTGCAGTAAAAGTTGTCGAAAGGGGCCCACGAATATATCTGGGGAAAATGAATGTGAGAACAGCGTAAGATGTTATATATGCTGGAGGTCCAAAACCTTATCCACTTCCGTCCCGTTTTTTCTAACGGGATCGCCACCATTCTACGCCTTCTACTCTAACCCCAGGACCTACTCATGCCGACTAAAGTCTAAAGGGGGACCGAGCATAGTTTAATAAAACAATTTGTCTCATCAAGTTCAATTTCTTGGCTACAGGAATTTTACCGTAGCCTTGTATATCTGAACGTATTTATTTAAAAATGCGTTGCTGTGAACAGCGGTCTGTTCCATGGCCCCTCAGACTTTTGGTTGGCATGAGTAGCTTTATAATATGGAAGTTTCATAGCCATAGAACACATTAATTTGTGCCTTTTCGACCTTCTAAAAAATGTATAGACCCTTCTCAACCCCTTATAATAAAACAGCTGCGACTAAAATTCACATATACGTTTACTCATGAAACCTTTGTTATACCTGGTATAAACCAGATAATGACGTGTTTGGTCAGCGTCGGCATACGTACCCACTAAGCGAACGCAGAAGTGGTTTGTCCTGTGGACGACACCGTAATCAATTCACGAACAACAATCAACATAGTCTGACTATGATGATCGAGATGCTAACATCGGGTTGAGCTGGTTTACACGTTATAATCCATCTAGTGGAAGAGGAGGACTCATCGATAATGAATAAGCTGTCGCTACACCGTCGGACTGCGACGATGGAGGTGATGCTTTCCGATCTGTGTCCGTGTCGGTGAAGGAGGGCATCACCACTCCAGATGAAGAATGCGCCAAAACAGATACAGATATGATTTGGTTTATATGCCATTGACAGCAGAACAATGAGGCCTTTCCTATCCACCTTAAGCACGAACTCGCTGGACTGGGACGAATACGGCCACCGATCCCGCCCGTCTATAACATCTTACCCTCGGCATTCCGGTAATTTTCACAGCAGCAAGGCTGGTATACCATGGCGCCCAAAGAGGTTTATAAAAAGGGCACACACGGGTTGAAGGGTTGCTGGGTTGTTGGACGGCGTTGCGGACAAATTGTTGATCGGTTCTGATGGCCGGTGGTTTGACGTCTGCTACCGGATGGGTCCATAGTCACTAACCCCACTGCTTCTGATGGCTATCCTCAGTTTCATATGGAACGTCAGCTGGAGGGCATACCGGCCTTATATGGAAGGATACGGCATGCTGAGCGTGCTTGGCTGGATTGGGGTTACTGTTAACCATGCATGTCCTACGACTTGACCGACCACCTTTTGACCATGAGTCCCCGCCGCTCCCACGCTCCCACGACCCCAAGTTGTACCCAGCTACAACTGACGGGTGATAATGACCATCGCGACGCTCAGATGGGCTCTGAACGAGCACCTGCTGGTTGGCAAATTCGTTATCCAGCCATCAGTTCGGCGGACCCTCAGCATTTGCCGCGCCATATCGTCTCTGCCCCGAAAATGGGTGTATCTCTGAGGCGCAACGGGAAATCCAGAGATGGCAAGATACAGTGAAGCGTTGGACATTCAAGAATCGCCTTGGACAAACGCAACAGTTACTGTTCCTTGTGGATGCCAGGTATCCATGGTTCGTGTACAACTGCCCAACAAGTCCAGGGTTCTTGGGAAATAGTGAGCTCGTGGATTCACAGATCACCCCTACATGACTTGGAGATTGGCGGCCGTAAACCTGTAGATTAGTTAAATGCTTCGTGACTTGTACTACTCATATCGATGGGCTGGGGCTGAGGATTAAGGCTTTGGCCTGCAGCATCGCTAAAGCAGCAACTCTCCTCTGGCGGAAATTTGGTGCTGGGCACCTCAACAGTTCGAAGATTACACAACTTTTCGACGACTGAACTAACTGTAAGTCTGACTCGCGGGAGGATTCATTCTCGACAACAAATCTATCTTTCTCTATTTTTCGTTTCGCTGGGACAACTTCAACTTTCAAGGTTGTCATTTCGAGACTTATCGCACGCCGAAGCAGCCGCCAGGGCGAATCCACCAGAACTCGGCTAACGCAGAGCCGCGCCGCGCCCGATCTTAGGTAAAACTCATTGACATGACAGACAGACATGTCTAGTCCACATTTCACCACACGAGATGTTGCAATGAAAAACAGCTGGAGCCACGGTGACGACCGCAGAGATCGAGGTAGTAGAGTTGATCGAGGAGTGACACGCTCACACAGATCGCCATCACCCACCGGCCGCAGACGCGATATTGAAAGGGAGAGGGGGAGGGACTGCGAGAAGGCGAAGGAAGCTAGCTCTCGCTCCGACCGTAGAGCCAGGAGCAGAGACCAAAGCAGAGACAGGGACCGCCGACGACCAGCCTCTCGGTCCCCAGCAAGAGCGATTCGCGAACGCAATAAAGGTCGTGAATTACTGGATTCTCGAGCTTCAGGAAAATCAAGGCGAGAAGGCCACCAAGGCTCGTCAGTTGGGAAGCGCGGTTCGAGTCGGAGCCCGTCGAGGGAAAGAAGCCATCGAAAACGGCGAAGAGACACAAGTCGAAGTCGCGAAAGACGTCATTCGACATCCAAATCGGTGTCCCGCATTGAAGGCGCTCGCCACGAGACATCTCCGAGTCGAGCGAACTGGCCTCGAGACAGGCGTTCATCCATCGAAGCGCCTGAGAACGACAAGGGCAAGCCTGCAGGGCCAGACAAGGAAGAGCGATCAAGATCCCCACGCCGGGATACGCAGCCTTCGCGTGGACCGCTTAGCCCTCCAAGAGAGCCTGCCGACGGCCGTAATCGAAGTGTCAGTGACCGTGGTAGCACTCATCGCGAGCGTCGCCACCGTCACCGGTCCCCACACCCAAAGTCATCCGATCAAAATTCAAGGAGGCACCGATCGAGGTCTCGCGATAACAGGTCACCAAGACCAGACAGACACAAGTCATCGGGGTCGACGTCGCCCAGGCCTTCGAGGGGTCGCTGGGAACAGGGGACGACATCCTCCGGCCTGTCAAGGCGTCATAGGCTGTCCCGCGACGAATACCGTCCAGATCAGCAAACTGCATCTGGGCCTAATAGCATCGACGTCGAAGATACAAAGATGAATGGACGTGGTGGATATGCGTATGGACCAGGCTACCATAATCCAAACCAGATGCAAGCAGCTTTCCCGTTAAAACCTCAGTACAATCAAGGTCCCGCAAATCAGTATTCGCAATCACCGCAGCATATTTCTCCTAATTCATCATATCACGGATCCCCGCAGCAATCACCCTATCCGGCTGGTAGAGGAGGAGGATGGGGTCCTCCTCAAGGACACCAGTACTCTCCACAACAGTAAGTCCACATCAATTAAAACGTCATTAATGAACAACATATTAATGAATTCCCATAGGCAATACCCTCCAAACTACAATCAAGGCTACCCTCAACCAAATGCCCCCCAAGGCCCTCCACAAGGCCCTCCACAAGGCCCTCCACAAGGCAAATACTATCCTCCACAAAACCACTCGCCACAGTATCCTGGACCGGGTATGCAGCATCAGCCGCCACCACAGCAGAACTATCGTGGCGGATCGCGTGGCGGATTCCGAGGTGGGTTTAGAGGTCGTGGTGGTGGTGGTGGACACTTCCAAAACCTCCACTGGAATGCTGGCCAGCAAGGCGCGGGTCGTGGCCAAAACAATAGTTCGGGCGATGTAACTCCCCAGCACACATCCTCAACGGGGCCACCCTCCCAGGACTTGGTTCCCGCGCCGGGGCCCGAGACAAAACATGCGGACGACGTTGAAGAGGAGGACCTCTTCCGACCATCGAAGGACCTACAAGTGGAAGATACCTCAAAGAAGACGGACGTTGAGGATGAAATGCCTCCACCAGATAGGCCCACGCCAACTAGCGCTCAGTCGAATAAGTTTAGCTTCGCTTTCAAAGCTTCCCAAAAAGCTGCTCCAGCTACACCAAAGCCCGAAATATCGCAGAAGCTAGACAAAGTACCCGTACGCGGGCCAACCAAGATAGACCCAGCCCACAATGCGTCACGCCATATCCCTACTGCTCCTGCCTCATCAAGGAGACATGACTACCGCGACTCTCGTGGCCATCGTGAGCGGGAACCTCGTGAGCCTCGCGACCATCGCGACCACCGCGAACCACGGGAACCACGCGATCGGGATCAACATCGGGACCAACGAGAGTTCCGCGAACCTCCTCCTTCCAGGGAGTTCCGAGAGCCCCATCCATCCAGAGAATTCCGTGAAGCTGCAGCAAATAGAGAGTATCGCGAGCCACCCCCACCTCGAGAACCACCTGCACCTCGGATGGTGAAGAAGATCATGAGGCGATTAAAAACGAAACCAGTTCTTCCAGACGAGTTCAAGAACTCCGACTCTGTCTACTTCAGGAAACCAGGCAATGAATCTGTCGTAGGGTCTGGAACCTACGGCAAAGTGTTCAAGGCCATTCATGTCTACACAAAGGAATTAGTTGCTCTGAAAAAGATCCGTATGGAAGGCGAAAGGGATGGGTTCCCAGTGACAGCTGTGCGAGAAATTAAGCTCTTACAGTCACTGAAGCATGTCAATGTAGTCATGCTCCAAGAGGTTATGGTAGAGAAGAACGACTGCTTCATGGTCTTCGAGTATCTCTCCCACGACTTGACTGGGCTGCTTAACCACCCAACGTTCAAACTCAACCCCGCGCAGAAGAAGGATCTTGCGAAACAGATGTTCGAAGGACTCGACTACCTCCATCGACGCGGTGTTCTCCATCGCGACATCAAGGCTGCGAATATCCTCGTCAGCAATGAAGGTAAACTGAAGCTTGCTGATTTCGGTCTCGCTCGCTTCTACGCCAAACGCCGCCAGTTGGATTACACTAACCGTGTTATCACTATCTGGTACCGTTCCCCCGAGCTTCTCCTTGGCGAAACACAGTACGGACCTGCGGTAGACATCTGGAGTGCCGCATGCGTGCTTGTTGAAATATTCACACGTCATGCCATCTTCCCTGGTGACGGAGGTGAGATCAGCCAGCTCGATAAGATCTACGCCATCCTTGGTACGCCGAACTCGCGCGACTGGCCGGGACTGAAGGACATGCAGTGGTTCGAGCTCCTGCGCCCGACTGCCCGCCGGCCGAACGTATTTGCCGACAAGTACAAGGAAAGAGTAACGCCCGCGGCGTACGAGCTCCTCGAGGCTATGTTCCAGTATGACCCCGCAAAGCGTCCGACTGCGGGCGATGTGCTGGAGCATCCGTACTTTGCCGTCGAAGAGCCGGCGCCACAGCAAGCGATTGAGCTCCAAGCCCTAGAAGGCGACTGGCACGAATTCGAATCCAAGGCTTTGCGGAAGGAGAATGAGAAGCGTGACAAAGAAGCGAGGCGAGCAGTCCAGAAGGAGGCGGCTTCTCGGGAGAAGGAGCGCAAGAGGCCTCCTTCTGACAGTGAGGCATTGGAGAGGGACGCAAAGAGGGTGCAGACAATGCCACCGCCTCCGCCGCCGGAGAACGCCGGTGCGTGAGGGCGGTGCAAGCATTATATTTTGGCGTTGTGAACGACGAGAAATCATTGGGCGCGGCTTGGCGCAGGTGTTATATGGCGGGCGGGTTACTGTTAGAGCATTATGCGTATGAAAGCAAGCATATCTAGTTTTTTGCGATTTGGCATGGGGAGAACGGGTAGCGGGATATGTATTTATAATGGATAAAGGGAAGCGGGTTCGCGTTGGGGTGCTGTATCATATCGCAACTATTGCTTGAGATGCACATAGGGCTATAATTTAAATACTATTGAAGCACACCTTACTTGTTCCATACAACATAGACAACCAGTGCAGCTAAAATTGAACTAGCATTCTGAACTAGATGAAGTTTATAGCTTGATTCGATTGTATACTGGGTATATACAACAAAGAAAGATGGTTCTGGCCTCTATTCTCTGCTCTATTGCGACATACATATTCATAGCTTTGCCTTATTTACCCCTTTCCATTCCCTCTTCCTAAGCTCAGCCCTCTGGATTTTCCCACTCACAGTCCTGGGTAAAAACTCCAAAGGCACAAATTGGATCTTACGCGGATACTTGTACGGCGCAGCATTCGTTTTGCAGAAATCTTGCAGCTCTTTCCTCAGTGCGTCCTGGTCCACGTCTTTGTATTGTTGGGTCAGGATGACAAAGGCCTTGACGACCTCTCCTCGGATTGGATCTGGTGAGGATATCACGGCGGATTCCACTACTGAGGGATGGAGTTTTAATGTTGATTCTACTTCAAAGGGACCTGTAAAGACGACCTGTTAGTAATTTTTTGGTGGGGAATAAGAGAGTGTTTCGAAAGGGGTAACATACCAATGCGATATCCAGAAGAGTTGATAACATCGTCTGACCGACCAACAAACCAGAAATAGCCATCCTCGTCTCTCCTCGCCTTGTCTCCCGTTAAGTACCACACTTTGTTTTCCCCATTCTTAGTGAATATTTTTTCTCGTCGGCTAACTGTGTTATCATCATTTAAATATCCATCAAAGATGCCAAAGAAGTCGTTGCTGCTTGACATATCATTTATCAACACTGCCATTTCTCCTTCCTCCCCCACCGCAGTTTCCGATCCATCAGCATTAATGATCGAAAGAGGTACTGTAGGTGCCGGCTTCCCCATGGAACCTGGACGGATCGCGAACCCGTTGAAGTTCCCACAAAGAAGGATCGTCTCTGTCTGACCGTATCCATCTCGAATCTCCATGCCGCTGGTTGCACTCCATTGCCTGATAACCTCATCATTTAAAGCTTCCCCCGCGGCTGTGCAATGCGAGAGCGCCTTCGGCGGGAATTTTTTATAGAATAATTTTGCATCTTGCAAGATAAGTTGACGATACGCAAGTGGAGCTGCGCACATGGTTGTGATAGGATATCGGTGAAGTATCCTCAGTAGTCGCTGAGGGTTAAATGGCTCACGATCATCGTAAATAAATAGACTAGCTCCGCAATTCCATGCTCCAAAGAAGGACCAGGAAGCTTTGCCCCAACCTGTTAATAATTAGCTTATAGTTCTGCTACCCTGATATCGTGGGGACGTTTTGACCTTGCTCTGCGGTATTCCAAAAAAGTTTGCCTGGAGCTAACTGATACCAAGACTTGGCTGTAGATGTGATAGCTGGTCTAGTTAGGTATTTGCAATATAGCTACTTGTGCACAAACTGACCTAACGGGTATGAGACCTGGTTATGGCGCACCATCTTCGGTGGGCCAGACGTGCCAGACGTAAAGTAGAGCAGGGCTGGGGAATTCCAATCCCGTCTAACGTCCTCCACCGAAGCATCCGCCTCGACACGTTCTAGAGATGCGTAGAAAGAAGTTGCGCCTGTGCGTGGGACGTCACCCACTTGCAGTACGGTGTGAACTGATGGACACTGATCCCGGACTTCTAAGAATTTGGCAACGCTCGCACCGTCGCCCACAAACACTTTGGCTTTACTTTTGACGCAGCGATACTGAATATCTTTTGCAGTCAACAAGACAGTCGCCGGTGAGATAATTACCCCGCTACGAATAGCTCCGACGGCTATTTCCCACCTTTGTAGTACAATTAGCCTCATCAAGTTGGACTTTCAAGAGCGGGGGTTTCTCACCATGCCGGTACACGTGGGACGATCATAACCATCGTCTCGCCTTCTTTGACGCCTAAGCGCTGTAACAAAACGGATACCCGATGAGACTGGCGTGAGAAGTATTTAAACGTCAGGGAACGCTTTTGAGACTCGTCTTTTGATACCCAATACATTGCCTCTAAGTCGCCGGGCTGGGCTGCCCAGTAATCGACAACATCTACCGCAAAATTAAATGTGTTTGGTCGCTGAATGACGGCATTGTAAAAATGTGCCATGATTACCTTTAAAAAGTTGGTGGATTTGTGGACGTACGGAGAACGTAAAGTAAGTCGAGAAATGAAAGATTGAGGGGAAGGAGAGATGTTATAAAATTGCTACCCTTGGTAGATTTATCATTATGAACAGGGAACTTACGGTTACGTCCGTGCCTGTTGCCGTCTACTACCCCGCATAATGATTCCCCAGGCCGAACGTTGCCCACAGTGGGTGGTGGAAAGTGAAGATCAGAGTTGGAGAGCGCTTATTTGTGCAATTAATTCGGTAACTACTCGGACCGGGGGTTATAGTTAATTTATTAACATCCGCAATTGGTTCCTAGCTACCCCCGCAAGTTCACTATAATCTTGATACCGTTATATGTTTCCTGGCTGCTTCTGCCCTTCTATAATTTTATAATTTCGCCCGCATCCTTTGTACAAAATCACTAGTGTGACTGCTTTGTTGACTGACGTTTCGATGGAGGCGCCTTCATATGCTAATGTCAGGGTGGAGATTTTAAACCATGGCATTGTTGCATTGGTGACATACAGCCGCCCGCAGTCTGGCAATTCCCTGCATCCCAAAATGCTGGCAGAGCTTGTGGCTGCTCTAAGATGGGTTCATAGCAATCCTACCATTCGGATTATGATCCAATCTGGTACTGGTACATTTTTCAACACTGGGATGGAATTGGTGGACGGTGATGGCATGTCCTTCGCCCGAGGATCTGATTTCCACGAGCTGAACCGTATCCTGATTCTGTCGGACAAAATACTCATTGCAGCGGTTAACGGGCCTGCTGCAGGCTACGGCGTGAGCAGCCTAGCACTCTACGATCTGGTATACTCTGTCCCCGATGCCTACTTCTTCACGCCCTTTGTTAAGTGGGGAATGGCAGCCGAAGCAGCCTCGAGTTTCTCATTCCCCAGACTCATGGGTCACCAAAAAGCTGCATCGCTCTTTCTGGCAGGAGATCGCATCACGGCGCAGGAAGCTGAACAAGTTGGGCTCATTAGCAAGATTCTACCGAGGGAACAGTTCCTGACCCAGGTCATTCAGATCGCCGCGAGAATTGCTCAGTCTGCGCCTGCCTCTCTGAGAGCAACGAAGGAGCAGATGCGTCAGCCAGTGAGACAGGACTTGCTTGATGCCAATGACCGAGAATGCGATCTGATTCACAATGAGAGATACGGCTATGAGGAATACCAGAACGCAGTGAAGCAGTTCCGGGTTGAGCGACTTGCAAAGCAGAATTTGAAGGGCACAATAGTTAGGGGCAAAATATAATTGATTATATACATTAACCCATATGCCACGTATAAACTGAGCACAATATGGATAGGGAGCCCATCAGGCAAACATCACCCTGGCAGTTCAATATGAGTTTAAGATCCGGCCCATAAGATCCGTCATTCCCCCGCCTTTGTCTACCCCACTTCCCCATTCTCAAAAAAAGGGGACCCACCCATCTTTTTTTTTGGAGAGGCACAAGGACCATTCCCCTGCCGCATTTCTCATCTCTTCTACAACATTGAGGTAAAGATCAAAGTAATAGGCCTTCTGCCAAAAGACAGAATAGACTTCAATTAAGGGATTGACTTACCTAGTCTGCTTTCTCTGTGATACTAGAGCTATGCCGTTTACAACCATTTAACAGCATCCGTATAGTGTGTCTACCAAACAAGTCATGGGGCCTTTGTGAGTAGACCAACAACATCTTACTAGGCATCATAGTAGATTTGATTCCCATACAACCGGTAGGTGAGATGCGTTTGTGAGCTGTTATTGCAGGGTACAGATAATAAACAGAAACCACAGGGAGGGGGCGTACAATCTGACAAATGCCCATCGCTATTTATGAGACCTCCCTGTCCCATTTTCTATTGTGAAATTTGCCTCGTCTTCTATCAGAGAGAGCAATCCTATCGCCACCTTGTTCCTTATAGTTTTAAAGCTATGTTATAAGTTCTTTATTCGTTGACCTTGTTAGACTATTACAAACCCTTCCTGTTTTACCACTAGTCCAATACAACAATCTCTCTTGAAACGTACTCCTCAACCAACAGAGGTATTGGGCACTCTCACGCCGAAGTCCATTGAGAATACTCTTAGTCGCATTTGGATTGCTAGTAGTAGTGTTATCACTCCTAGGATCTTTTAGAAGCGTTACCTTACGCCAACCAACATGGTCAAGGGAGACCTTCGCTGAAATTTGCCAATCCTACGCCATTGTCAGTCTCGTATGAGAAAACTCAACCAATTCTGTCATACACGCATATGTAACTCTGACGCCAGAAGTCCTCCTGGCTTTGTAATTGCCTTGACGTCGTTGTGTTGTGCCTTGATGGGCTGGAGAGGCACAGGAGGCGACGCTACTGAAGTATAATTGTCCTCTAGAAAGTTTGCTTATATATACAATATCTTGACGTCTCTAACTACTCAATGACAGAGTGTCATATTACTGATTTGGGGGAGACCTTCGGCTCATTGCAGGCGTCCTTGAACACGTTGTTCTGACTTCATTCGGTGTGAACTATCCATGGAATATCCGCGTCTTTCTTCCCTACCAGCTCCGGTATACTACTTTTTAATGTACAATGCTAACATTCTATCGTGTTCAAGGTGGTTTCATCGTCAGATTTGAGGCGACCCTTACGCCTTCCTATAACGCCAGTATAGCATACGGCACTGACGTTGAACGAGCTCTAGATTTCCCATTTCAGCTTCCTTTCAGTGGGTTCATTCAGAATCGAAACCAGAACATGACAAAGAAAGATTCGTCTCAATTGGTATAGAATCGTCTGAAGGTCTCAACTATCCGGCGCGAAAACAGCGTCATTTATACTGGCTAGGGAACGTATGCTGAGCTTCACATAGGTCGCAGCCACAGCAAATGATATCAATGTAATTCCAATTGCTTATTTCCACTCTTGTAGATTATGGCCATAGGAAAATCATGGTATTAGGTCACTTCTGCGGTTGCCAGTGTAAATAGATCAAATAAATTCTAGACATTTGAACGCCTCTTGTATACATATACATATTTATACATCGTCTCATCTCCTTATTTCTTTCCCTTCTTCTTCTTTCCGCCCTTGTTATCTCCTGTTCGTGCTCCCAGCCTCGATCTCTGGTATGCCAGGACGATATTCTGGACGCTTCCCATATCGTGCTTGGGCTTCCGCATGTATGTCAAGCGTGCGCGTCTCGCTCTCTTCTCACGTCTTTGAACCACCTCTATTCCCTCCACATTTGGCGAGTAGATCTTATACCACATCTCCACACCAACTCTCGTAAGCTCGTTGCGAAGGAGAATTCCGGTGTCAACGCCTCGGCGGCGGATGTTGATGCAGACGCCTGCGAATGGATCACCGTTTTTCTGGCGGACAAGGAGAACATCGCCAACCTTGGCTGCTTCGGGGTTGGCTTTGTTGAAGAGCTGTGTGCGTGCCCCCGTAGGGTCAAGGACGGAAATTTGTTCTGCGTGAAGGTCGCCAATTGGGTTCTTAAACTTGGCTGCCGGGGAGGGAGGAGGCGGGTACGCCTTTAGCTTTCGGTTGACTACGAAGTATTAGCCGGCTGTCGTATCCATTGTGCCCCGAGATGATTGAGAGACACAGCTGTGACTGTGTTTCCTAGGAAGTAAAGCTTACCATGAGGCAGGCCTGCATCAACTGCTGCTGCCAGAGGAAGGCCTCGGTTTAGGTCCGGTTTGCGGTAGGTTGTCAACGACCTGGCTATCGTCTTTTGCCGCCGAGTCTGCCGTAGGAGCGTCTTCAGGCAGCTCAGAGGACGCATTGTCGGTGTAAATAGTGAGGACATTGCGTTGGCTGGACAAGACGGTTGCCCTTGTCTGAGGTCACGACCGGTACGTTCGTCCACCCTTCAAAATGTTCGCGATGCGCTCGTCCAATTTAAGCGATACTGCCTACATTTATTCACCGCCCGCCATATAAGTTTACGGCTCCAGACCTTCAATTTCGGTTCATTTCTAAAGGGTCACGGATTGCACAACATTTACTTTGTCAATCAACGAATATGTCTGGAAACACGATTAGGAGAGCGCTCCCTCGGTTGGAGCGCACCTCGCAATACGCTGTTGGCCCATCTTCAGGCCAGCGCCGGACTTTCACCAGCTCCCTTTCACATCAAAAGCAGGGTAAGTCCTCACAATTGGCTCATGAGGGTTGAGTAGCTTCTAATAAGACCCTCAGGTTTCCCTACCTTCCAACCGACCTCTTCTCCTGAACTCGATAATATTCTCTCTAAATTTCGCAACACTATTTTCCTACCAGCCCATTTGTCGAAACAGCACCGCGATCTCGTCTATGGCACCAAGCATAGAAAAAACCTGGAGACTATCCCCGTGACGGTGGAGATTGGAGGGGAGGAAATTCGTCTAAAGCATATAAGCATGACAAAGGATGTGCCAAACCAGCGCAGAGCCCTCCGAGAGGCGCTAAGATTAATGAAGGACAAGAAGGACTGGGACAACTTCCCCCTCCTGCTTGAGGGACTGCATTCTGCGGGTCGTGTGACAGACGAGATTGTTCTGGAGCAGTTCGTAAGGATGGCTTGCATGGCTGGCCGTCAAGATGCCGTCCTAGAAAGCGCGAGGAGAGTATCCAAGACTGGGTTCCGAATCAACACGCGAGAGATTGCCAAGATGGTGGTGTGGTGGATTCAGTATCGTGCGCTGGCCAATGGCTTCAGCCCGGCGGAAACCAAAAAGGCACTTTCGATGGCCGAGCAGATTGCTGTCCTCATGGAAGACAAGGCACATGCAGGTGGAAGAGTTGCCGACTCTGAGGATCCAAGAACAAGCCCAGAGGTTATTGGCGTGCTCCTAGAGCTTAGTGCTCTCAACGCAAAGCAACAGGGGGGTAAAGATGAGAATGGCAATGTCGAGAAGTACGCCAAGGGTCTTCTTGCTAGCCTACGAGACAAAGAGCTGGAAGGAATGATTAGACCCCGGAAAAACGACCCGGCACGGGTACAAGAGATAGAGAGCAACTCTATGCTGCAAACTCTCCCACCTATCCTCCTTGGTGTGAGGACTGCGGTTTCGATACTTGACCAAAATTCCGACACGACCAGGCAACTTCGTGATCTGGAAACCAAGCTATCTGGCCAAGTTGCACAGTATGCTGAGACATTGAAGGGGGTTCCAAACTCAGGGGAGCGAATGGGGCTTTGGGTGTACGAAAAGGTTGCCGCGGCACAGTAGAGTTGACGACTGCATGTAATAACATGGTAGTGTACTGTATATTACAAACTTGTATATTTAGCCTTATGGAAGAACTATGTACTTTTCAAGATGCTTGGGGATAGCGCCCAGGAGCTTCTTCTCCTCCAGCCACTTCTTAGAAAACAGGCGATCGGCGTATCGGTATGCGCCATCGGCCAATATTGTTACAACAGTGTGTCCCTTGCCAAGTTTCTCGGCTACTTCCTTTGCAGCAACGACATTCAAGCTTGAGCTTGCACCCAGATAGAGTCCCTCTTCATCAAGGCACCTGTAGACCATCTCAATGCTCTTCTCGTCGCTAATATTCAGCGAGCCATCCAACGACTCGATATCAGGGCTCAGGTTGTCGGTGACACGGCCCTGACCGATACCTTCCGTGATACTGGAGCCACTGCGCTCCTTAAGTTGCCCTCCAGACTCAATATAAGAGTGTAAAACACTTCCTGGGGGGTCAGCCAAGAAAGACTTGACTTTGCCGTTCGAGACAGCCTTTAGGTATGCCGTAGTCCCTGCTAAGGTACCTCCAGTTCCAGTAGAGCAGGTAAATGCGTCAATCTTTCCGCCAGTTTGAGCCCAGATCTCAGGTCCGGTCGTCTCAACGTGGGCACGCCTGTTTGCGACATTGTCGAATTGGTTCGTCCAGACGGCGTTCTCGAGGCGGTCGGCATGTCTCTTAGCTTGGTGGTTGTAGTTCTCCGGGTTATCGAAGGCCACGGCGGGGACTGGGTAAACCTCTGCTCCCAGCAGGCGGAGTAGATCTATCTTCCCTTGAGATTGGGTGTTCGGCATGTAGATGACCAGTTTGTAGCCCTTCGACCGGCATACATGCGCGAGACCAATGCCAGTGTTTCCGGCTGTTCCCTCAACGACTGTTCCGCCTGGCGCAAGCAATCCCTTTTCCTCGGCATCCTGGACCACGAAGAGAGCAGCTCGGTCCTTGACTGATCCACCAGGGTTCATAAACTCGGCCTTTCCAAGAATTTCGCAGCCAGTCTGCTCAGACAGCTTGTTGAGTCTGATTAACGGCGTGTTACCAATTGCTATGAAGGGTCAGCTTAAACTGTGGTGTTTCGTGTTCGACTGTAAAGCTTACCTCCAACGAGGCCCTTAACAACACCTTGGGCCTTAGAAACCTGGACTCCATACTGGTTCTTGGATTCCATCTGCGCAGCTGTCTGCGCCGCCTGGCGAACAGACGTAGTGAACCGTCTTACTCCTAGCCTATACATGATTTCTCACTATCTTGACTATTTGCCAGTTCAGAGAAATGACTCCCGCCGTATTGCCGAAGTCGGAAAACAGTCAACAGGACGAGGATAGCACGGCAATCCCCGAGGTTGTTCCTGGTGAGTGGAGAGCTGCCGATTAGATTTCAAAGCACGCAATCGACTGGGGTAAGATCTTATCTAATCTATTATGCTAACCGCTTCCGGTCAAATGTAAACAGCACAACCCACCATCAACATATTCTCGTGGCAGCCGTGTAGAAGCCGTAATTACGAGGACCGACGCGTCAAACACCCAACAATATTAACTTGATTTTCGCGAGACAAGCAAGGCAACTGGCGACTCCGCAGAAACGACGCGGAATATATCGATTCAATACAACCCACACTTCACTAAACCTGGCGAAACTCCAGGCGGAGTAACACAAACCTACACAATGCCCGCAAGAGTAGCGGCATCTAGGTCCGCAAGGACGTCAACGGCAGTGTCTCACAAATCGTCCGCGCAAACCCTCAATTCGACACGGGCATCAACAGCATCGCGTGTATCCGCGCCATACGTGGAGATACCAGAGGATGCCCCAGAGACAGCCTTGCGAACGCAGATATGCGCAATATTCCGCGACGCACAGAAGTCAACCACAGGACATAGAAAGCTTGTGATCAATTTACGAAAGATCCAGGAGGCATGTTGCTACGAACCGTCGAGCAAGCAGAAGAAGACTGGCGCAGAAGATTTTGATGAGGACGAATTCAATTATGAGGTCACCAGATGCGTCGTGCGGGTGATGCCCGTGAAAAAGAGCGAGCCTGCGGGAGAAAGAGTTATTCGCTTTATCGGTCTATTTCTACGCCTTGCCAACGATAAAGACAATGAGCTTGTTCCGATGGAGGACGATGATGTCGGAGCGTTAGTCGAGACCCCGAGCACGAGGTTGACATCCCAGGTGATGAAAACAGTACTCTCGCTCCTTACAGCAAAGGAGAAGTTTGTGAGATTTAGAGCTACCCAGCTTATTTCCCACCTGGTTAATTCTCTTGACTCCATGGATGACGACCTTTTCCAACTGTTGCGCCATGGGCTTCTTAAAAGAATTCGTGATAAGGAGGCGATGGTCCGCGTCCAGGCCGTACTGGCTCTAGGCCGTTTGGCTGGAAACGAGGCCGAGGGAGAAGTCAACTCTGATGATAGCGATGAAGAGTCGAGGGTTGGATTGCTTGAGAAGTTGCTCGGTGTGCTACAAAACGACCCAAGCGCTGATGTCCGGCGGTCACTGCTGGTTAACCTGCCAATTCTTCCCGCCACGCTGCCATTTTTGTTAGAACGGGCGAGAGATCAAGACCCGGCGACAAGGCGAGCTCTGTACTCGCGGCTTCTTCCAGCTCTTGGTGACTTCCGCCATCTGTCTCTTGCTATGCGAGAGAAGCTTTTGCGCTGGGGTCTCCGAGACCGTGATGAAAATGTCAGGAAAGCCGCAGGCAAACTCTTCCGCGACAGGTGGATTGAAGATTGTGCGGGAATTCCAGAAGAAGCACCAGCCGATGGCGATGCACCCCCTCCCAATTTCGAGGCTCTTCAGGAGCTGTTAGAGCGCATCGACGTTGTCAACTCGGGGGTCGAGAATGGCGTTGCGCTTGAGGCTATGAAGGGTTTCTGGGAAGGCAGGGTGGATTATCGCGAAGCTGTCGTGTTTGACAACCTATTCTGGGACACGCTGAGCGCTGAGTCCGTATTTATGGCACGAAGTTTTAATGACTATTGCCGAAACGAGGGCAGCAACAAGTTGGAAGCATTGGTCGAGGAGAAGATGCCCGAGGTGACGAAGCTCGCATACTACCTCCAGCGATATATCAAAGTCCTAGTTGACGCTCTAAAGAGAGTTGCTCAGCAGGCCCCAGAAGATGACGAAGAGGAAGAAGATACTGTGGAACAGGAATTTATTGTCGAACAACTCCTCCACATTGCGCATACGCTCGACTACTCTGATGAAGTTGGACGAAGGAAAATGTTTGCGTTACTACGCCAATCACTTTCTGTGCCAGATCTTCCGGAAGAAGCCACCAAGTTGATTGTTGAGACACTCCGTGGCATATGTGCTGGCGATGTAGCTGGAGAGAGGGAGTTTGTCAGCATCGTTCTCGAAGCTGTCGCTGATATCCATGATACTATTATGGACGAGCCAGTTGATGAAGACGTCGATGAGAGCTTTCACTCTGCGAAGTCAGAGGTCAGTGAGACGGAAAGCAACTCGAAGAAGTCGAAGCCGGAGATGAGTGAAGAGGAGCTTCAAGATAAGTCCATTAAGGAGATTATGGTGAACATGAAGTGCTTGCACATAGTTCAGTGCATGTTGCAGAATGTTGAGGGAAACCTTCAGCAGAATGTTGACCTCGTGGCAATGCTGAACAATTTGGTTGTCCCCGCAGTGCGCAGCCATGAAGCTCCGGTTCGCGAGCGTGGACTTTTGTGTCTTGGGCTCTGTTCGTTGCTGGACAAGGTAATTTTATTCCCATCCTTGTTTCTGTAACTTTTATCTAACCTAGAAACTTATAGTCGTTAGCAGAGGAGAATCTGAACCTCTTTATGCACTTCTTTAGCAAGGGTCACGCAGCCCTCCAAATTACAGCTCTTCAAATTCTCACGGATATTCTCACACAACACGGATCGCATCTTCTCGAATCCAACCCACCCCTTCTTAAAGTCTACCTCAAGGCCTTAAAGAACGGCTCCAAGGGCCCTGAAGTCCAGGCTGCTACTACGGTAGCCGTCTGCAAATTAATCCTCGGCCGCGTAATCCAAGATTCAGATGCTGCCAACGACCTTCTCAAGACCCTCATCGTCGCATACTTTGATCCCTCTACTCAAAGCAACCAAGGAGTTCGCCAGACACTCTCTTACTTCCTCCCAGTGTACAGCTACAGCCGTAAAGAGAACCAGGACCGGATGAGGTCTGTTGCCGTGGATGCTCTCCATGCGCTATACAATGTGAATGAAGGGCTGGACGATGAAGATGAAGATATTGAGATGGTGAGCTTGAGCGTCATTGGCGCGCATCTTGTCGATTGGACCGATCCAAGAAAGTGCTACATTCCCGGTAATTCAATGAGTATTGCCGATGAGGGCACGAAGAAGGCTGTTAACGGCGATGTGCACCTTGATCTCGCAAGCGACATTTTGGACCGTATGAATAGTGCTACGAGTAAGTTTATCCACATCCTTGCACACTATCTGCATGGGTACTAACAACCACAAAGAAGAAGAGAAGAAGATCCTCGCACCTCTCCTTGGGAAAATACACGTTTCCGCCGCATCGTCAGAAGACAAGATCCGCGCACTATATGACGAAGTTTGCATCGCCGTCGAGGATAAACTTGTTGCTGATGCCACGGGTCGAAATGCTTTGTTCAAAATCCACGTCAGCTTGGGCAAGATTGTGAACAGCCTAGCCCAGAAGGAGGGCCCGAGAGGCAGTCTCACAGGAGATAGAGTCAGCGGAACCCCTGAAACGGAGGTGGGAGGAGCGGATGAGGATGGTGATGCAGGTGATAGGACCGTAACGACAGTACAGCAAGACGATGCAGATGAAAGGACAGTTATGACGGTGGAGCAGGATGATGTTGATGATGACGAAGATGAGGACACGATTGGGGCATTGGTCGATGAACAGTTGAATGGTGCTGTTGAAGAACTCTCACTAATGGGCGATACGAGTGTGTTGGCCACAAGGCCAAAGAGGTCTCAACGGCCCAGAGATTCCTTGGTGGAAGAGCTCTTGAGTGATGAGGATTTGTAATAACGCATCTGGGATATGGCGAATTGGTACGGGTTATGTAGTTTGAATGACTGGTATTCATAGGTGAATGATTAATGAAATTTATATGCCAGAATATATAATGTCCAGCATTTTTTTTAAATAGCCCATGAAAGCTATCGGCAGTGGCCCAATAAATAGACATCTACCTTTTTTTATGTTCACGTTAATTACTATGATTTCTTCTATGCAGATAAATATTAATAGGTGGATTTCAGAAAAATATTAACAAATATTATCATCATATGCAAATTTATATGGAGAATTTTTATCGCGGTGGACAGTTATGAAACCTGAAATATAGAAGATCCACATCTATGCAAATTATCCTGAACCTGATATTCTTTTCTCCAAGGAAAAGTTATGCGCATAAATTTGTCAAAAAGTTCCGAAATATCAGAACCCACGGTCGTCATGGTGGAGCATTATTCGCCGTCATCATTACTCGCCAATGCACGCCCCGCGCGTGGAGAGCCAGTTTCCGCTGCAGGGGTCTACCTTAATCCAGCTCAGATCACCAGTAAAAGTCCACCCGAAGATCTGCCCAGCGCGCACGTCCTCGCAACATCAAATTCTTACAAGCTATTCTCACAGCAGCCCACCATCTTTCAAACATAAAAAAATCAATCTGCGAAAATGGCACAAGAAGCTGAATTCCCCTCCGCCGTGGCGGCTGCACTCGAGAACTCCTCTGTTTCGTACGAGGACTTGGCGGACATTGAGAAGGAGTTTGACGATGCGGAGACCGAGATCAGTAAGTTGAATCGCATCCTTGTCTGATATTTCAAGAGAATATTTTCAAGCATTATGATCGCATTGCGCCGTACAATGCGCAAAGCACACCCGATACATCCACAGCCCCCAAAACCGAGAATTGAACATATCTAACAAATACCTATAGTTAGGCAACAAGTTGCGCTCACCGCACCCCTCTACGTGAAGCGCGCCGAGCTTCTCTCCAAGATTGAGAACTTCTGGCCGTTAGTCCTCGAGCAGGCGCCCCCGGATATCGACCAGTTCATCCAGCCCTCGGACTCCGCGCTCCTCCTCTCCTCCTTAACCTCCCTCTCCGTCGACAACTTCGAGATCACCAGCGCTGGCAAGAACGGTGACCCCCGCTCTGTCGCTATCAAGTTCGAGTTCGCTGAGAACGAGTATTTCGAGAACAAGGTCCTGGAGAAGAAGTTCTGGTATCGCACCGCCGCAGATGGCTGGTCCGGACTCGTCAGCGAGCCCGTCAAGATCAACTGGAAGAAGGACAAGGATCTTACTGGAGGTCTCTTGGATCTGGTGATCAAGGCTTGGGAGGTGGAGCAGTCTGGCAACGGCGGCGTCGCCAAGAAGGGCGAGCCAAACGATGCGCAGGTTGCCCTGCAGAAGAAGATTGAGGGTACTGGCATGGGTGGACTCTCATTCTTCTCCTGGTTCGGATTTATCGGCCGCAGAGTGACCGAGGAGGTCTCAAAGGAGGCTGTTAAGCGCGAGGCGGCCAGGCGCAAGGGCGAGAAGGTCGATGAGGATGTGCCGATGACCGAAGAGCAGGAGGACCAGGAGGATCTGGAGATGAGCCTTGAGATCTTCCCCGATGGAGATGACTTGGCCATTGCCATTGCAGAGGATCTGTGGCCTGGAGCTATCAAGTACTTCAGTAAGTTCCCCGTTAAGAAGCCATATTTTATTCAAGAGTATATAGAGCTGACATGATGTAGCACAAGCACAGGAGGAGGATGCCCTTTCGGATCTGGACTTCGAGTCTGGCGACGACGATGATGAGGCTGGATCCTTCCAGGGACTGTCCGATGACGAGGAGGCTCCACCCCTCAAGAAGATGAGGAGCTAGATGCAGTGCGCAAGCAGCAAAAAGTGTTTATTTTCGGCGTTATATTTCTAGTGAGCTGGAATACCCGGCCTAGTTCGACGAACGAGGCTCTTGGATACGGTTATGAGACTAGTGTGGTATGACAAGAGTTCATATATAAAATAGAGCTTTAGAAATTATATTTCATTTCTCTTATCATTAATGATACCTTCCGCATTTCTATTTGGGGGAGCCTATATCATCCTCATCATCGCCACCACTATCTACCGCGGCATCAGAGTTCGATTCGGCCTCATCGTAATCAACCTCATCCTCGTCCTCATCCTCATCGTGTCCTCCTTCGTCGTCATCTTCCTCTATCATCTCATCCTCCTCGTCGTAATCTTGCTCCGTACCGTACACACTCGCACTCTGATCTTCCGTCAAAGTCTCAACTGACTCTTCACCACCTGCATTACTATTACCACTCACCGCACTACCCTCAGGCACAGCACTTAACCCTGGAATCTTGGCGCCGCCTGCCTTCCATCTCCTAGCCGCCATTCTTATCCTCTTCTTCCGCGCCCCGTTCACATTCTCGCCAACCTTAATACCGACTTTTTTCAGATCAGGCATCGGGATGGAGATCTTCCCACCCTTGGCTTTCTCCTCCATCAAGTCTGGAACTTTGAGGACGGTCTCAAAGGCTTCATCTGGAACGAGCTTGCCCGCACGGATTGCGGAGATCTTCGTCCTCATCACGGCCTTGATTTTCGCCCATGTCCCGTTGCAGTACCAGCCGTTGACTTCGAGATCGCAGGTCGAGCGTAATGTTGACGTCGATGCGAGGCGCTGAATCATCGGGTCCGTGATGTCGCAGACCTGCCAGATTTTTCCATCGAGCGATAATTTCGATCCGTCAAAGATGTGACTGTCGAGAGAGACGTCCGTGACCTGCGCGCGCCTCGTATACTCCGACCTGATATCCGTCCAGGGCTGTCCAGGTACCTTCTCAACCTCATCGTAGATCTTAAAGAATAATGTCTGGTAGAAGCGGTATTTAGGATCTTTGCGAGGATCTACGCCGTACCGGATGATGGCGTCGCGCCAGGGGCCGCCGCGGAATTGGTAGCCCACGTACTGCATCGCTGGCTTGATGAGGTAGACGCCTGGGGAGGCGCCGATACGGTTCATGATTGCTCGGCGGGTCCATATTGGGCGCTCCGCGAGAGCGGCCTGAAGTTCTTCGATGACAGAGATGAGGAGGGGATCGTCGGGCGGAGGATTCGTTGGGCCAGTCGGCGTGTCTGGGATGTCGTGGGCGACGTAGAGTGTGGCGAGTCTCGCTGGAGTGGAATGATTGATGAGTGTTTTCTTTCCAGTTTGATGGTCTGTAGTAACCCTGATTGTTGGATTTTGATGGTATCCCCAGTTGAAAGGAAGAGGGTGGTCTGTCATTGTTGGAGGCGGGATAAGCTCGGTCATTTGCCTTGGGCCGCGGCTAGGATCGAGCTTGTATTCTTTGATCTTGTCCAGATCACCAGTCATAATAGTGTTACGGAATTTTGTCATATAGTTGCCATGAGTGGTGGAATAGTGGAAATCCGAGAGACCCCTATACCGGTGAGTTTGTTCGATAGAGCCCACAGGCTCAATGTGATAATATCCACGACATTCTCTTAACCTCTTCTGCAGATAGCTAGGGTCATCAAGCCGTGAGTGTGATATTAGCCCTGATGACTGATCGCCATGAGCCATTGGCTCAGGCTCTTCTTGCATGTCTGGGTGGTATTCAAATGGATCTTGGGAGCCTCGTTTGCGTTTGCGGCCTGTCCTCTTTGGGATGGTGACTTTCAGCAACACATTATTGGTAGGTGCATTCTGTGACAGATTGGGAGGACACGATGGGTCATCTGGGCGCAAAAACAGAGGCAAGCAACCGTCATAGTCTTCGGCATCAAGTATCTGGCGATATATGTCAGTCCATCTGTATATGGGCTTGCTGAGGCAGAATGTGGGCACAATCCCGATCATGCTGCGAGTTTTGATAAGAGCAAAGCCCCGAGCATGGGCAGCCAAGAAAACCGTCCATATAATCTGGCAAATCCGGTGATAGTAAAGCCTGGCTTACCTGGGCTAAAGGCGCGCCTCTACCAAAAGTTTTCATGGTCGTGTCGACATCGTTGATTGCCATTGGGTGCTCCACAGCAACCACCTTTCGCCGCGGCACTGTATAGACAGGTGAAGATTTAAAGGAAGCCATAGCTGTCGCTTATATTGGATTTGATTTCCCTTTGAATGTGATTTACCAAGGCCTGGTTGAGATCTGGCTTTGGTCACGTGAACATCCACAATTCGGTACCTGGGGCAAATAAAGCAGAGCAACTATGAGCTCGTACGATCGATGTATGCAAATACGGCAAGAGCAATCATATCTGCACCATGCCCAAGTAAAATCCAGCTTGCGTTATAAATTATGTCGTGTCGTTCTGTGATAAGTTGTGAGATGCTATAAAGCGTGTCGTAATATAAAGAGTCGCCATATAAAGTTGCTGCCAAGCATTGGTGGTAAGCTCTGGCGCTTCTCTTGTATGCGACCGTGCCATTGGCCAACCCCACCTGGGGTTAACATCACATCTGAAGTCCATCCGTCGGTGTAAACAGCCTCCAGCCCTGCAACTTCAACGACTGTTCACTTTAAACGCAGTCACGACTACGTTATCTGAAGGCTCTTGTCTTCAGCGTAAAGTCTCCTTGCCTAGAACTCTCTACACAGCCTCTCGATGTTGGCATAGGAGCTTCCATACATCGCTTGCTAGCACAAGATCTCGCAGCTGAACCGTGGAGGATTCAGGAGCTGAAGGGCCGCAGTCAAAGGTGAGTCTTGCACAGCAATCAATTGATGGAGATTGCACTGCTTGACAACGACTCTCCCTGAACGGGCTGACAGTAAATCAACAGGTTGCCGTCGAGACTCTTACTTAAAGCTGTCGCATAACTATACGAAATTAGGTTACCGGTCACAACCGATCGCCCAGTCTCATCCATCTCTCTTGCCTTCAAATTGCTATTCACAGAGCGTACAAACCCTCTAAACTCATCGAGAGCCATTGGACCTTCGCCGCACATTTAAAGACACCAGGACTGAACAGAATAATTGACCCCACCAGGTCAGCGAAACCGACCCAGAACTTGGCCAGCGTACCATCTCCGGTACAACAGCCAGGATGAAAGGATTCAGGCAGAGAGTTGTAAGCGCCCCCTTTATCACCAATAATTTTCTGTCTAGTCTTGTAGCGGTCCGTGTATGGAATGTCTAACTCATTCAGCATGACCAGCTCTCGCGCTCGAAAGACCCGAACAAGTCCTCCAAGAAGAATAAAGACCCAAAGGATGGCACATCATCCCCGTCGGCCGCTGGGTCTTCAAGAGAGCCTGGCCAGTCGCCAAGCGTTACTCCTTCTGCTTCGACGACTTCACTAAACGACCCACGAAACAAGCCACTGCCAGCGGGTGATTCAGGGACTCCTGTTAGTGGACATACCGCTTCGCCGTCACTAGCGCCTGCCAACTCGCTGAATGGCGGACAACATGGAGCTCTTCCAGCTGCAGACCGGTTCAACTCTGTTGGATCAAATTCTCCGGGTGGTGGAGCTCCTGGCACACCAAACAGGCATCCGATACTGCCACCGAGCGTGATTATCAGCCCTAGTGCACCGGTATGCACCCAGATCCGTCTGTGTGACCCCTCCTTTACTGACATGATACAGCATGTCCCGCCCCCAGGATCGGCAGAGACAATGCCTCACGATCTGGCACCTCCGAAAGCGGGCTCAAAGAACCTCGTGTTCGACAGGTTGCAGGCCACTCCTAAGGATGTACCGGAAGGCATCAGAACACCCAAGCGACAGCATTCATCGCGCTTTGACATATCTCCTCTCAGAGAGTTAGAGAAGCTCCCTGGTTTCCATGAAGTGCCTCCAAACAGACGTCAGGAGCTGTTCATGCAGAAAATTGACCAATGTAATGTCATTTTCGATTTCAATGATGCGACAGGCGACATTAAGTCAAAGGAGATCAAACGGGTTGCCCTCCACGAACTCCTGGATTAT
Organism: Pseudogymnoascus sp. BL549; assembly: GCA_001630585.1. NCBI lineage: Eukaryota > Fungi > Ascomycota > Leotiomycetes > Thelebolales > Thelebolaceae > Pseudogymnoascus > Pseudogymnoascus sp. BL549. The sequence continues at coordinate 12,859 of LNAR01002051.1, read as the reverse complement.
GTTGCAAATAACCGCCAGGTCATTACGGATGCTATGTATCCGCGCGTTGTGGATATGTTCAACAAGAACCTCTTCCGGCCACTGCCCCCGCCTATGAACCCACAAGGCGAGGCCTTTGACCCCGAGGAAGACGAACCTGTCTTGGAAGTTGCATGGCCACATATCCAGGTCGTCTATGAGTTCTTCTTACGATTCATTGAGAGCCAAGACTTTAACACCAACATCGCGAAGGTATACATCGACCATAGCTTTGTACTGCAGCTCCTTGAGTTATTTGACTCAGAAGACCCCAGGGAACGTGATTTCCTCAAGACGACTCTCCATAGGATATATGGCAAATTCCTCAATCTCCGATCTTATATCAGAAGATCTATCAACAACGTGTTCTTCCAGTTCGTTTATGAAACCGAGCGATTCAATGGAATCGCCGAGCTGCTGGAAATCCTTGGATCAATCATTAACGGATTCGCCCTACCCTTGAAGGAGGAGCACAAGCTCTTCTTGACCAGGGTCCTTCTCCCGATGCACAAAGTCAAGAGTCTCAGCATGTATCATCCCCAACTTGCGTATTGTATAGTTCAGTTCCTCGAAAAGGATGCTGCACTAACAGAAGAGGTTAGTAACCTTGAATTGCTCCCCGCTGTCGTATACTGACGAGATATAGGTTGTTTTGGGCCTGCTGAGATACTGGCCAAAGGTCAACAGCACAAAGGAGGTCATGTTCTTGAATGAAGTGGAAGATATATTCGAGGTTATGGATCCTGCTGAATTCGCTAAAGTTCAAGAACCTTTGTTCCACCAGCTTGCGAAGTCAGTGGCCAGCCCCCACTTTCAAGTTGCGGAGAGAGCACTTTATTTCTGGAACAACGAGTACTTCTGCAACCTTGTCAGCGACAACGTCGAGGTCATTTTACCAATTATGTTCGCCCCTCTTTATGAGAACTCCAAGGGCCATTGGAATAGGTATGCTATCTGTATCATCTGGCGTGAAAACATCGCTAATACACTGTAGAACAATTCATGGCATGGTATATAACGCCATGAAGCTATTTATGGAGATCAACCCCCAATTATTCGACGACTGCTCTCACGAGTATACTGAGCACCAAAACAACGCAGAGGCACGTATGCAAGCTAGAGAGGACAAGTGGAAGGCTCTCGCAGAATTAGCTCAGCATGGAAAGACGAACGGGGTCGCCACGCTCGGCGCAGTTCCCTCACGCCTTGATGAGATGGACCCGATGTCGGAAGACAACCAAAAGCGTCTGGACTCGCTGAAGTTACAAGATGGCGACCGGAGGGAGAGGAGACCTAGCCTCCACGATCGTCAAAATTCGGTAGGAAGCTCCAGAAGCCAGCGATGATCTGTCTACTCTGGTGTATGCCGCTCACCTGTGGCTGATGCATATGCCAGATTCTTGCGACTTGAAAAATTCCTGTTTCGATAGATTTTGTTGGGATTAAACCCTTTTTGGTTGTCCGCTACCTAGCAGACGCCTTTTCATAATGGGAGTTCGGACAGCGATGGTTCCTTAAGTACGAAACTCGGCGCCTCTTGGGCCTAAAGCTTGGGAACCGATAATTCTGAGAACGCTGGGACTATTGGAGCTGCCGCAAAAACGCTCCTCAGCGTTGCTATGACGAGAGATGCAAAGGCGTCGACGACGTTAACGATCTGTTCTTTTTTGATTGATTGATGATGAGGGAGGGATTGTTGGTTCTATTCGGCCTTGCTACGAATGGCGAGCACAGTAGGGATTTATGGTAGATAGGGACTTTTGACGCGGGCTTCTGATCCGTACCTACCTTTTACATGATTCATGATCAGGCATAGTGTTCGAAGCGTTTCCCCCGCGAGGGTGTTGAGTAGCAAATTTCATCATAGAGCTTTCCATTGTGTTGAATCTTGGTGAAGTACCATAGGAGTTGTCAACCCTTCCTACAGGCAGCAACATAATAGAGCTATAAATTGCTTCAGGCATGATAGAGAGCGTTGCCCTCTTCAGTGACTGTAACCCAATATTACATGAAACCTTTCCATAAACGTTACCTGCTGCCGTGAGCGCCTGGCGATACAAGAGTATGCGCAACGTAAAGGAGCTAGAGTAGGTATCATCAGGCGTAGTGCAAGATTTCTCGCAGATTATCGATCCCGGCGTGCATCATCCCTTCAAGTATGCCATGGAAGTAAGGCCAACGAATAAACAATGTTCTGAGTCTTCATTATGTATATAAAAATCTTCAAAATCCAGCCCCAACTCCCCCAGTGTACAGTGTCTGGTTACAATACTAAAAGAAGGACCAACAATATAATAAGCACCACAATGAGCACCCCAATACAGCAACTGCTCATCGTTTCCTCGTTGTTTCTCATAACCCATCCCACCTTCTGAAGCCCTGTTTGAAGCTTGCCCCCGACACGGTCCGCCGCCGAATCGACCTGTTCTAGTATCTCGGCTTGCTCCTCGAGCTCCCGACCCATGTCATCAGCCTGCTGCCTCAGATTGCCCACAGTGCGGAACACGCCATCAAGTTGTTGATCCTGATCATTCATGATGCGCTGCTGTTCCTGCTGTTCAAACTCCTCGTACATATCGTCTCCTCCAGCCGCCTGCTCCTCATCCATCCCGGGTGGTAGGGGTTTGTTGCGCGACTTCGCCTGGGACATTTGTTTCAAAAGCTCTTCGCGCATATCTTCAACTTCATTGCCAACCTCATCGACGAGGTGCTTGCGCCGAACCACTTCCTCGATTTGGAGCCCATACTTGTGGGGGTCGGTCTCGACCGCCTTGACTGAGGAGACGAGGTCGGCAAGGTCCTCGGCTAGAGTTGAGAGGGATGACTCAAGCTCTGCGCGCGCTGAGGTTACCTCAGGGCTACTGGGATTTGGAGAAAGAGATCGGATGCGGAGATAGGAGGCGAAGAGGGGTCGGGTGGTATTCAGTTGGGATAGGACATCTCTGTAGGAACCGTTAGTAGGGTACATGTGCGATCAAGCCGGGAGGACTTACGCTTGAACTTGGAGGAATGGGTCCTCCTCATTCATAGACGACATCATCCTCCAGTGTTGAGTGGGCTATGTGCCCCCAAGATTCGATTGTGTTGGTCGTTGATTGAGTCTTGTTGATGGGTACCTGGCATGTCCACGAAGCAAGGCTGAGGCCAGGAAGGCTGACGTTGCCGCAAATGCGGGAACTGCCGCAGTAACATTTGGCAGCTCTAAATTATTTTTGAATGCGCCCCTCACTCAGAGAACTTACTGAGTTTACCACGAAAGCAAGACTTCATTCGTGAAGCAGCGAAGGTCACTATGGCGCCAGATAAACCGCTTCCGTTCCCCTCGGAGTTTAATACCGCAGAGGAATATGTGGATTCCTTGCTGGACTTCGCGACCACAACCACACTCTTCCAGACCCTCTGCGGTGGGGTCCATATTCTCGACTTCTTTACAAGAGAACCTGGGCTCTACGAATCTGTGATTCCGGAAGAATGGCACTTATGGCTGTCAAATTGTAGTTCTATGGAATTACTCGACGTGCTCATACGCGACGACCTGGATAATGTGTCTGGCCCGAGTCCAAGTCTGATACAGTATATCAAGGACATTCGGAAGCACTCTCTGCAACGGCAGTATGCGCCGAGGAAGCTCAAACTGAGCAAATTACCTAGGAATGTTGCCGTGGGAATGGTCCCCAAGAAAATCCACGAGGTCGCCAACTTTGCAGACTACGTGGACCGTCTCGCAGAAGACGTTGCTATACAAACGAACAAGAATATTACTCATTATGTAGATTTTGGCAGTGGGCAGAACTACCTTGGCCGGGCTCTGGCGAACCCGCCTTATAACAAGCACATTATTGCTGTAGAAGGCCGGGAGATAAATATCAGTGGGGCGAAGAACATGGATATATTTACGAGTCTCGCAGAAAGAGAGGTTGTAATGCGGAACAAGAAGATATACCGGCAGCAGATGGAGGATGATATATCACAGGACACGCAGAAGGAGAAGGAGGAAAGGATAGCTGCAAAGTCCCAGACTACACCAACGGAGAATGTGGCTGATTTCAGACCATATAGGGACCTTGCGACTATATATACGACAGGAGAAGGCCAAGGGTCTATTCAATATGTCGAACAGCGCCTCAATGACGGAGACCTTTCGGAAGTTGTCCCTCAAATTGATCAGGTGGAGTTAGAGTCGAATCTCGCTGCCTCCGTGGCCGCGATCGGACTTGAGGATGCCAACAGCCACCAAGGCCAATGCTGTCACGGAGAAAGCAGCTCTATCCAGGCCAGCGGAGGAGGTAATTCCAAGAAGAGCCTGATGACAATATCTATCCACTCTTGCGGAAATCTCTCGCATCACGGCATCCGCTCTCTCCTTTTGAACCCATCGGTCAATGCAGTTGCCATTGTTGGCTGCTGCTACAACCTCCTTACTGAGCGTCTCGGCCCACCCACTTTCAAGAATCCCATCCTACGCCCAAATCTCCAGCCTGTGAATGCTCGCACGGCTCGTGAGTCTTCAGCATTCGATCCGCATGGCTACCCGATGAGCGAGCGTGTCGCGACCCATAATGGAGATGGAATCCGCCTGAACATTACTGCTCGCATGATGGCCGTTCAGGCGCCGCAGAACTGGACCGAAAAGGAGAGCGATGCCTTCTTCACACGCCATTACTACAGAGCGTTGCTACAGAAGGTGTTTCTTGATACTGGTGTTGTTAACGCAGCACCGTCGCCTCAGGACAGTGGAGATGCTGGTTCAGAGTCGCCCAAGAATGATCGCACTGATCCAGTCATTATTGGCTCCTTACGGAAAGGATGCTATGTATCGTTTGTGGCTTACGTTAAGGGGGCTGTTGAGAAACTTACCCGTGATCCAGTTCGTGGGAAGGAGATTGCAGAGAAAATGGGGTCTTTGACAGATGAAGACATTGAAGTGTATGCAACGAAGTATGGCCCCAGGAAAAAGGAACTCAGCATAATGTGGAGTCTCATGGCCTTCAGTGCTGGAGTTGTAGAGAGTTTGATAGTCACTGACAGGTGGTTGTTCCTGAAGGAGCATCCGAAGTTGGTGAAGGACTGCTGGGTTGAAGCAGTCTTCGACTACAAGCAGAGTCCTAGGAATTTAGTTGTGGTTGGTATTAAAAGATAAAATCTAAAGCCATTACCATCAACTAATTTGCTGAAGCGGTCTATAAAAATAGGCAGTGATACGTTGTGTTGACAGGACCCCACTATTTCGACTTGACGTGCGTCAAAATTTTGTCTCTTCATTTTCCCCAGAAGACGAAGTATTGAAAGCACCAGTTATGCACAATCACACAGGACCATAGGAGAATGTAGAGTGACGGTGGCAATTGTATGACATTGAAGCTATGTAGATATGTAACTGAATAAGGAAATTTGGATGTAGTTCATAAAATGAAACTGACTCAAGAATAGAGTTCCTTGGTCGGAGATTAACGACAGAACAATCTGCTCTCAGAACAAAGATAGACACCTCAATGACATAACGCCAAAGTGGTATCAGTACATCGCCGCTGCCCTATCCTAGAATGACGGCAAAGCGATGTTTTGATGTTCGTTGAAGAGAGAAGAAGCCCAAGCCTTCGCCGAGAATTTCAAACATACCACCGCCCACAAGCGACAATCACGTGATATTGAAATGGCCCTAAAATCCAACCAATCACAGCTGATATATTTCAATCGTCACTAGTCGGGTCCTCGGTAACAGTTGATATCGGGAATTCTCGAGCCTCCTCAGCGTGTTGATTGGAGTCCTATACCACACGACACAACCTCCTTGCCACTGTCCGATTGAAGCTGCAACGCAAATCCGAGTCATCAATTGAGCCACAATGCTTGCGCAGAGAGCTACGCAGCAGGCGCTGAGGCGCTGTACGTTCTTCCCCGGTCCAACGCAATGACGATGCTACTTACCTCCGGCATCAGACAGACCCAAGGAAACAGCTGCTAACATAACTCCCATTTAGTCGCCCAGCGCTCGGTGGTCTCGAAGAACCTCGCCGCGCCCGTCGCCCTCACATCCCAGATCCAGACCCGGTACGACCGTCCCTTCCGCTCCTCCTCGGTCCCCCAGCTCCCGCACCTTTACTAACACCTCACGCAGCCCCGTCGCAACCCAAAAGCTCACCCCCGCCGACTCCTACCAAATCCTCGTCGAGCAGCGCCGCAAGCGTCCCGTCTCCCCGCATCTGGGCATCTACCGCCCGCAAATCACATGGTACGCGTCGATGTTCAACCGCATCACGGGTGTCGTGCTTTCGGGAAGCTTCTACCTCTTCGGAATCGGATACCTGGCCGCGCCCGTGCTGGGACTGAACTTGGGATCTGCGTCGTTGGCTGCTGGTTTTGCCGCGTGGCCCATTGCTGCCCAGATTGCGACGAAGTTGACGTTTTCGATTCCGTTTACTTTCCATCTCTTCAACGGTGTTAGGCATTTGGTGTGGGATACTGGACGCCAGTTCACGAACAAGGCTGTTATCAGGACGGGATGGACTGTTGTTGGCCTGACCGCTGCGTCGAGCTTGTACCTTTCCGTCTTGGTTTAAGGTGGTTTAAGGTGGTTTAGGGGGTGTGTAGAGGGGGGATCGCATTGATCATTGGGGATTGATTATTGGGGACGGAGTTGCCTGTATCAAGATAAAGAACAGATTGTGGAATACATATTTATTAAATCTAACTCGAGAACTCTGGATGGAGAAGGGGGAGCAAATTCAGTAAGGAGTGCATTAACTGGCAACATAAACGTGAATCTTTTGGGAGTATTACGGAAGACTAGCATCTTATATCAAGCTGGCCCTCACCCCCCATATCCTATTCCTGCCCGTATCAAAGTGCTTTTTGCACAAATCCCACCCCAAACTCCGCACGCCATTACATGCTTCTGCGCCTTCCTCTACCGATTCCTTTGCCCAATCATGATCGACACTCCAGAACCGCCTTCTCAAGCTTATGGTCGCCGAGCTTGGTGATTTGGCCACCGATAATCGGTCCCACGAACTCCTCCACCTGTGCCGACAGTTCTTCAGCATCGTTTCCGTTCCCATTTGCCAAGACCGCTGCGTCCTCGGCAAGACTCCTAATCGCCTTCATCAGGGCACCGATGACCATCTCCGAATCGAGAGGACTCTCGGTCTGTCCCTTAGCCAGCACAGAGTTGTAGGCTTTCAGGTTGGGGATGATAAGCATCCGCACCGACTCCGGGCCACCCACTGCGACCAAGCCACTGATGGCGCCGTAGTGCTGATCGAGCGGCTTCTTGGGGTTAAGGAAGTACTTGAGGACAGTGCGTGCCAGGCGCGGCTTGAGCTGCTGGCTCGACTTGGCGTACTTCTTCGCGACGTGACCGAGGAGAGATGCGGAAAACTCGCGAAGCTTGTAGTGATCCTTGACTTCCACGGGGGTGGCGTTTGTGAGTCCACGGCCGACGAGACATGTGAGGATAGAGGAGCAGAGGGTCGTGGTATATGGGTCGATGAAGAGACGCTCGTTTCTTGTGAGAGCGGAGGCAAGTTCCATCATTGTCTGCAAGACGAATATGTTCTTGGTGTTGTGTGTCACCTTCTCAGCAATGAACTGCACGAAGTATGGCACGAGTTGCTGGAGGGATTCGTCGTTTTCAACACTGGCCAGAGCGGCGACACGAAGGCGGACAACGTCATCATCTGGGTCAGTGTCGAGGATGGCGGTGCGAATCTTCTCGAAGTAGAGCATGAGCTCCTTGGATAAGATGTGCTTCACTTGCGGCTTGAAGCCAACATTGTCGTTGCCCGTTAGAGCGGTCAAGGTAGGGTTGGCATTGGCGCCCTTGGGGACCAGCTCTTGTGTCCTTGCTTCAGCAGTAGTCGGATTTTGGGGTATCGAAGGCTGGACTCCCTCTACAGCGAGCCAGTGTGCTGTCTATCGTCAGATCCCCGTTATAAGTAGCAGAACAAATGACATACCAGTGAATGAAATGTCCCTTGGCACTTTAGGCAGGGGCGCATTAATAAGTTTCTCAAAATCGACCTCCTCATCCTCAATATAGAATAGAGGTTGTCCAGGGCCCAATGAAGCCTCCCCAAATCTGAGTGGCCGGGTGGATTCGTAACCATAGAGAGGCTCAACGTCCAACACCTTCAAGGCCTGTGATATATCCTGCGTTCCCAGCACAGTCCGTTTCCCCTGCTGCATAAATCGCGTCGCCTCCACAATGACTTGTCCCACGCGGTATTCAACTTCCTGCGATAGTGCCCTCACGGCCTCCTCACCCAGTTGCGATATACCGACTGACTCTGCGACATCGCGAACGTTGTCGGCATTCCATACAAGTTTCTGGTCCGCCATGTTGACAAGGCGGAGTGGCGACCGGCTAGGTAGCCAAACCTCTCGAGGGTATCTTTCAGCGTCTGTTTAATGATAACAGCCTCTTGGTCCTTGTCGAGTGTGGCCAGCGATGCAATAGCTTGGTTGGCGCAATTGGTGAAATATTCCAATGGTGAGTTGATAGTGGCTCTTCTATGATTCCACAGAAATAGATCTCGACTGCGATCCTATCGCAATATCAAAGACCTTCCTAAGTGCGCATTTCCGAGTAACTGTTGTGCAGACCGTGTTATGACGACGATTGAGTATGATCGCAATCGCTTGGAGGTGAGTTGAAGCTCGGCCGACAAGGCTGAGATCGCAACGGCGGCACTAGTGGCTATCGCGTCGCCCCCTCGGCGGGCGGCACTTTACGCGACATGGCCAGGACATGAGCAGGTAGTACGCCGATACAAATTACAAGACTCACGTATAATCGCAAGCCATGGAAACTACAGACACCAAAGGGCGCGGGGCCTTTATTGTGGTGGAGGGTTTGGATCGGTCTGGGAAAACGACGCAGACAAAGAGAATCGAATCTGCGCTCGTGAGTGAAGGTTATAAGGTCAAGCTTCGGCGATTTCCTGGTAAATTCAATCCCTTCAGCCCGCCCGGACTCTCGCTGACATTTGTTTATAGATAGAACTACTGTTATTGGAGAAATGATAAATAATTATCTTCAAAGTAAATCTGATTTGGAAGATCACGTTATCCACCTCCTTTTCTCAGCGAACAGATGGGAGCTTGCGTATGCCTGCCTTCCAAGAATGAAAGCTTAGGTTCTGGTGCATTCTAACACAACCACAGGAAGGAAATTGAGAAGGACGTCGCAGATGGTTACACCATCATCTGTGACCGTTACTACTACTCTGGAGTGGTATACAGTGCAGCCAAGTCCAACCCACAGCTGTCATTACCGTGGGCTCGGGAGCCAGAAGTGGGCCTCCCAAGACCTGACCTAGTCATCTTCTTGGACTTGGAGCCCGAAGTTGCTGAGGAGAGGGGCGGCTACGGAGATGAAAAATATGAGAAGAGAGAGATGCAGGAGAAGGTTAGGAAACTATTCCACACGCTGAATGACTCAGGGGAGGAGGAGGCTGCGGATATGGTCATATACGACGCAGGAAAGTCGGTGGAAGAGGTGACAAAGGACATCCTTCAGAGTGTTAGCTCTGTTAGCCTGGCTGTCAAGCAAGGTCTTCACCCAGAGCTTAGAAAGGTTGGAAAGTGGAAACAAGAACATTGATGAGTAACACATAGCCGCACCATTCCATGTGCAACAGATTGTAATTGTGAACATTTGTGACAAGCCGTCTCTACTGACGACCTATCCACACTAATGCCTCCATGCAAATACACATTTTGTGTCGAAGACAACGCAATGTATGGCGTTAAGACCAAGAAACGCCGCTCCTGTGCTAGGTGTTGAAGACCGCAAAACACTCGTAATCCCAAAACGCCCGCAAAATAATGGCCCAAAACATTTCAGACATCCACCATTCCAACCTGCTGATACAAAAATTGGTTCCTCCAAATCTAAAAATGTCACCTCAAATACATGTGAACAAATCACCTCCTGTTCAAGCCGAGGAGGCTGAAGAACTCATTCCTCGTCTTCTCGCGCTTCTCGACGCAGCCGAGGACGCAGCTGGTGATAGTAGTCGCGGAAGTCTTCTCAACGCCTCTCATAACCATGCATAAGTGGCTGCTTTCCATCACGACAGCCACACCTTGTGGCTTCAGGATGTCCATGATTGCGTGAGCAACATCCTTGGTCAAGCGCTCTTGGACTTGTAGTCTGCGAGAGAACATGTCGGCGATACGGGGTAGCTTCGAAATTCCGATAACGTCTCTGTCTGGAATATAGCCAATGTGCATCTGGTTACTTGGTTAGCTGTCTGTTGTCACTGATGGACTAGGATTGGGTAACAAACCTTGCCTGTGAAAGGCACCAAGTGGTGCTCGCAAAGAGAGAAGACCTCAATGTCCTTCACAATGACAAACTCGTTGTGGCCCTCGTTGAAAACCGCATCGTTGACAATCTCCTTGATGTTCTCTTGATACCCCTTGGTGAAGAAGAGCATGGCCTTTGCATAACGATCCGGCGTCCCGAGCAGGCCCTCGCGGTTCGGGTCCTCGCCGATGCACTCGAGAATAGTACGGACGGCACCAGCAATCTTTCCCTGGCGCTCCAATGCCTTTTCAGGTGATTCTTCCAAGCGTGCCACCGTTCCGATACCTGGGAACAGCGTCAGTGACAATCCACTGGGTCGAGATATACACGGTGGCGTAACTTACTGGGCTTACTTAATCCCTCAAAATCAATGCCCGGACTCGGTGACCTGGTCTCGGATTCGAGCTCCTCAGGTGGCGATACGGCATCTCTAGGATCTCTCGGGGCCTTTCCGATACTGTTGCGGCGCTTCCTGGCCTTGCGACGGCGCCTCCTCTTACTGGTCTCTTCGTTCTTCACTTTGCCGTCTGGGGCCCCATTGGGAGTTGGGATGCGCGAGACTTCTGCCGGAGTGACAGGCGCAGAATTTGGTACCCGTCTCTCAGGGTTGGCAGTGAGTTTTACCATGTTTGCTGGTGATGGCATGGTAAAGATGGATGAGAAGGAATGGGGGATAGGTGGGCGAGGCCGGAGTGAAATAATTTATCTATATGACGACCCCGCGGGACATTTTGGCAAGGCTAACGTCGGACTCATATTCCGGGGGTCCACACCCACTTTTGACTGTAAAGAGACAGGTTAGTCGGGTTCGCCTCTCCGATACTTACTATAGTAAGTTCCCGACAATTGTTCGGGCGTGGGGTTTACGAGTGATTTACTGGTTTACCTGGATTTAACATGGTTTAAGATGGTTTAACGAGTAAGGTACCACGACTTGCTGATGTTTGCTTGGGTCGCCTTGTGTTGGAGTATATGTACCCGTTTCACCTAAAAGCCGAAGAAGAAACTATACATGCAGAGTAGGGATTTATATCGCCGTTGCTGATATCAGCAACGGCCAGCGACATCTAGATATTTATAAAGGTTATAGAATTGATACCGTTTCTGAGTAGGTAATATGTCAATTGTAGCCCTGAGTAATTGGGGCCTTTATTTTTAATTACAGCTTTTGTAGAAACCGTTCTGTTGTGCATAGTACTCCTGTACCTCAGCTAGAATTTTGGGTGGCACATGCACTTTAATTCTTAGCTACAGTACTTCCTGTGCCTGCCTTCTCAGCCTCGTCCTTTGACACCTCTGATTGGATCTACACAACATACCTCTCCATCTCATCCACGAGCGCGCATCTCAGTGACGACTATTCGATTCATTCAACGAATCTTCAACACCTTACTCTACTTACAAATTGCATCAAAGCTTACGACTGCATCTCTACTATCACTGGCATCGACGTGAAATCTGGATACAGTCCACCGAACGCGCGAGGCCCCCGTGCCCGTCGACGTAACAGACCGCCACCCACCCTCACCATAACCACTACAACCTCACCTCATCTCACCTCACGATGGCCACCTCACCAACCTACACCCCCCAATACGGCGGCTCCTCCGTCTCCCCCCCCTACCCCTCTCACACCCCCCTCCCCCCCAAACGCCGCTCCTCCGACATGCCCGCCAACCCATCCAAGCGTCGCAAGCCCTCCACCACCTCCTCACACTCCGCGCACCCCCTCCGCCAAACCTCCTTCCCACCCGACGGCATCAACCCCGACCGCGCCTTCTCCGCCGACGCGCGCTCCCCCTCCGCAGACGCAACGAGCATGGTCTCCGGCAGCGTGGTGTCGAAGCCGCCCAAGAAGCGCGGGCGCAAGGGCAAGAATGCTGATGATGGGAGTTTGGTGGGGGGGAGCACCGCGATGTCGATGGCATCGGGGGGGCATCAGAGGGAGGGGACGAGAGGCGCAAGTCCGGAGGAGGATGATGATGAGGTTGGTACGCTGGATGTGGCGCTTGTGTCGCGCACGAATGAGGAGAAGGAGAAGGAGAAATACTATCGTGCTTTGCTGGTCGGAGCGCTCGATCCGGATCAATACGCGCGGTACGAGCGATGGCGTTCTAGCAAGCTTGCTGATGCGGTGGTGCGACGGGTGAGTTTATTTGTTTCCCTCCCCCATCCTAGCAACCGGCTGACGTATCCCCTTTCCAGCTGGTCAACCAGACCCTCTCCCAATCCGTCCCCAGCAACGTTGTCATGGCCGTGAAATCGGTCACCAAAGTCTTTGCCGGCGAGCTCATCGAGCGCGCGCGCAAGATCCAAACCCAGTGGCTCGCCGCATCCGCAGAGTCCCAAACCGAAGACCCCGACGCACGCGGCGCCACGCCAGCAAATGCGACTAAGGAGCTGCAGCTGTGGGAGACGAATAAGGAGGATGTTAGGCGTGGACCGTTGACGCCGGAGCACTTACGCGAGGCGCTGAGGAGGTATAAGGCTGAGAGGGCGGGGGGGCTGGTGGGGTTGATGGGATTGGATCGT